>NW_026509237.1:0-14643 GCF_026875155.1 Cherax quadricarinatus
AATCTTTTTTTTAAAGCTCCCAGGGTCCTAGCCTCGATCACCCTACATGCATCCACAACTCTGTTCCAAAACCAGTACTTACCTATGTCCTTTCTAAATCTAAATTTATCTAACTTAAATCCGTTATTTCTAGTTCTTACTTGGTTCGATATTCTAAGTATTTTATTAATATATCGGTGATATCTCGCCTCATTCTACGTTTCTCCAGAGAGTGAAGATTCAAGGCTCCAAGTCTGTCTTCATACGGGAGATTCCTTATACAGTAAATCATTTTAGTCATTCTTCTTTGTATGTTCTCCAATGAATCTATATCCATCCAGTAGTAAGGAGACCAAAACTGAGCGGCGTAATCCAAATGACGCCTCACTAGTGATGTATAGAGCTGTAAAATAGCTTTTGGACTTCTGTTGCTTATACTTCTTGAAATATCCTAGTAATCTGTTAGCTTTATTGTGCACACTTAGGCACTGCTGTCTTGGCTTTAGATTTCTGCTTACCATGATTCCCAAGTCTTTTCACATTCTGTATGATCAAGCTCTACTTCATCTAGTTAAGAACATAAGAACATAAGAAAGGAGGAACACTGCAGGAGGCCTGTTGGCCCATACTAGGCAGGTCCTTTACAATTCATCCCACTAACAAAACATTTGCCCAACCCAATTTTCAATGCCACCCAAGAAATAAGCTCTGATATGAAAGTCCCACTCAAATCCAACCCCTCCCACTCATGTACTTATCCAACCTAAATTTGAAACTACCCAAAGTCCCAGCCTCAATAACCCAACTAGGTAGACTGTTCCACTCATTACTACCCATTTCCAAACCAATACTTTCCTATGTCCTTTCTAAATCTAAACTTATCTAATTTAAATCCATTAATGCGGGTTCTCTCTTGGAGAGAAAATCCTCAAGACCTTATTAATATCCCCTTATTAATACCTATCTTCCACTTATACACTTCGATCAGGTCTCCCCTCATTCTTCATCTAACAAGTGAATTTTAACTTAAGAGTCTTCAATCTTTCTTCATAAGGAAGATTTCTAATGCTATGTTTTTAAATTTAGTCATCTTACGCTGAATGTTTTCTAACGAATTTATGTCCATTCTGTAATATGGAGACCAGAACTGAGCTGCCCTAATCTAGGTGAGGCCTTACAAAAGATGTATAAAGCTGCAGTATGACCTCTGGACTTCTGTTGCTTACACTTCTTGATATAAATCCCATAATCTATTTGCCTTATTAGTACGCTTAGGATTGCGGGTTGGTTTAAGGTTGCTGCAAATTGAAATTTGTATGGCTAATTTCCTTTTTAACTTATAAGTACTGGGGTTATGGGCACCCCTAAGCTTCAGAACCTTGCATTTATCTACATTGAACTGCACTGCCATTTTTTTCCCAAAATTGAGTTTGTTTAAATCCCCTGAAGTTCCTAACATTATTAAATAAATTTATCCTCCCTACTTTGTGTCATCGGCGAATTTCTCATATCACTAGTAATTCCCTCTCAAGTCTTGATATATTTTTTAAAAAAAACAAGGGCCAAGCTGATCCCTGTGGAACCCCCTTGTTACAGATCCCCCCGGATTTAACCCCTTTTATGGACACCTCTGCTTCCTGTCAGGACCATGATCGATCCCCCCGGGACACTTTTCCCCCCCAATGCCTGAGCTGCCACTTTCTTTCAGTCTATGGTGGGAATCATAAAAACCCTTACTAAAATCTAAGTAAATAAATCAAATTTTTTATCTGGTCAACAGCCTCAAAAGCTTTATGAGAAATTTAAAATAAATTAGTTGACAAGCCCGGGCCCTCTTGTGAATCCATGCTGAGTATCATTATTAAAGCTATGCTTATCGAGTGGCTTCTTAAAAACTCAGCTAAAAATTGCTTGTAATTTGCCTACAATTTGAGGTCGGCTTATGGGCGGTAATTTGAGGGTAACGACTTGTCCCCGTTTTAAAAATAGGAATTACATTACCATTTTCCCACAATCAGACATACACCTTTTTGAAGAAAAAAATTAAAAATATTAGTTATGTTCCCCGAGTTCCATTTTGCTTTCCTTTAAAGAACCCTTAAAAAAAACCTCATCAGGACCCGGGCTTTTTTGCTTCAGCGTCTACTGCTTCAAAAACCATTTCACTAGTGACTGTGATGTTACAAAATTTATCTTCTTTCTAGCCCATTTTAAAAATTTAAATTACGGAATATTGTTAGTGTTTCCTGTGTAAAAATGAGAAAAAAATTTTTTTAAAAAGAGCACATTTCTTCTCTTTGTCAGTAAGGTGCCCATAGATTTTTAAGGGGGACCTATCTTATCTCTAATTTTGTTCTATAGACCTGGAAAAAACTTTTGGGTTATTTTTAAAATCCCTAGCAATTTTAATTTCATAGTCCCTTTTAGTTTTCTTATCCCCTTTTTTTGCCCCTCTTAAATGTAAATTTTACGATTCAAAGATGACCCTACCTTTTTTGTAGTCTTAAATTCTTTTTATCCCCTAGTAATATTTGAGCCTTTTCACCCTTTTTGGGTCTTTTTTTTTGATCTAATTTTTTATATGGTAAACGTTCTTTGGCGCTTGTTAGTGTTCAGAAACTGCATATTGATAGTCACTTCGTTACCCCAGTCAAACAGATTGATAAGTGTTCTCTAACCCCATCGTAATCTGCTAAGCAAAAATCTGGGGACTGTACTGGTTATCGTATATCTTACTTCCATTCAATGTAAATGTAATTGATTTGTGGCGCTAGCCCCCAAATTCCTCCTAAAAACTTCTAAATTATTAAAAAGGGATTCATTTTTTGCCATAACAAGTTTCAAGCGGGTTTATTCCCCTTGTAGGTTCTGTCCCCAAAATGCTTCAAAAAAAAAACCTGAATATTTAAGAAGTTGTATGATTCTAAATTCCCCGTCAAAAATTCCAATCAATATGACTAAAAGTTAAAATTTTCCTAGAATTATACTTATGTGCCTTGTGGCCCTTAAAAAATTTCCTCCCATAGTAGTTCCCCTTTGGGCCCTATCTAAGTTTGGGGGGTGGGGATTTTCACTCCTAAAATCAGTTTTTATGCCCCCCTGAAAATTTATCCAAACAGATCTGTATGTGTTACTTCAGAATAATACCCTTTTTTTCAACATTCAAGCGATCTCGGACATACAATGCCACCCCCCCCCCTTCCCGATACTTCTATCTATTGGAACAATTTTAAAAAACCCCGAATATGCATTCGCGGGATGTCCCGACCCTTTTTAAATTAAACCCCCGTTCAGTTAAGGCAAAACTCAATTTTTACCTGCACTGCAATAACTAACTCGTCCATCTTATTCCTAGCACTCGGCCATTAGCATAAAAACATTGAAAGACTCTCCTTTCTCTTTTACCCCTTCCTTTCTCATTTCTGTTTTTTCTACTAAACCCTTTTTGTCCTTATCACCCAAAGTCCCTGGTTTTTAATTCTACCCCGTTCGCTTATTATATTCCCCCGAACCGTAATATTCTACAGTGGGGACTTCACTTTTTTCCTGCCAAAACCCATCCACTAACTATTTCCCGTTTTTAAAATCCCAACTGTCCCTCCCCTGCATTCCCGTGCTACCACCCCAAACCCGATAAGTGAACCCATCCCTGGGATACATGTCATTTTTGCCCTAGAAGGGTCCCAGTTGCAAATGAATGTTACTGCATTTTTCCCTTAAAATTTTGTCCTGCCCCATTGAACCAATTTCCCTGGACAACCCTTTATTTTTCCCAAATCCTCTCCTTGGGAAAAATCCCCCATAGACAGGGTTCCCACCCCTTTCCCTAATTATTTCTATTGCTGACCTTACCTGCTAATCAGGTCTTCACTCCTACGTCTGCCAACTCGTTGCCTCCCGCACTGGGCAGATAATAGGATTGCCCATTACCTCTCATGATTCACCAGCGGCTAACAATTCCTCCTCCCAGCCCCAAAAACAAACTCTTGTTCCTACCCCGTCCTTTAAGCGAAAGCCCACCATATACCAATTGGCTACCCCAAAAAACACAATATTCTTATTTTCCTTTGGGGTTCTTGTCATGTGTTCCCCGTAGTGCTCAATTCGTCGGGTACACTGAGAATGTATTTGATGTTTCCACAAAAGTTTTTACTGCAGTTTTTTTTTCTTCTCGTTTCTACCTTTCCATCGTCTTCTTGATGTCAAATTCGTTCCCCGCTGTCCCCCCACTGCCAGTTTTTTTCCCTTCTTGACCTGAGGACTCAAAACAGGGGGATACTCGAAAACTTTGTTTTCCTCGGTCAGTCGCCGAATTCTCCTCTTGCCCCCTCAATTCTTTCCCTTAACTGGGTAAAAGTTGCCGTGGAGGGCATCTTGCTTCAATTCGAGAGAGCGCGGGAAAAGGTCTTCACAGGCTAATTTCCGCAACAACGTTTCAACGTTTTTCAAGTCACACACAGATCTTATAACCTCGAGGATTATTTTCATTCCCAAGGACTTGGACTTTACACTTGTCCACACTGAACTTCATCTGCCACTTTTCAGACTAAGACATTAATTTGTCCAAATCCTCCTGGAGTTCATTGGTATCCTCCTCAGAATGAATCATACGGCTTATTTTTGTATCATCAGCAAATTTACTCATGTCACTTATAATTCCTTCGTCAAGGTCATTAATGTAAATAATGAACAACAATGGGCCTAAAACTGATGATTATGGAGCGCCACTAGTGACCAATTCCCAATTCAGATTTGACCCCATTAATGGAAACTCTCTGCTCTCTCTTGGTAAGCCCTGCCTCTATCCACGAGATGCTGCTTTTCTTAAGAGAGTTTGTGAGGTACTCTATCGAATGCTTTACTGAAATCCAAATAAACAACATGGTATTCTATATCAGTGTCTACTGCCTCAAATGTTTTAATGAAGAACCTAAGTAAATTTGTCACGACCTCTCGTGAACCCATGCTGAGATTCATTAATCAAATTATACTCTTCAAGATGACTTCTAATAATATCATGGTGCCCCGAGGCCTGGTGGCAAAAGCTCTCGCTTCACACGGTGAGGGTCCGGGTTCAGTTCCCGGCGAAAGGGTGGAAGCACTGGACGTGTTTCCTTACACCGGTTGTCCATGTTCACCCATCAGTATAAAATGGGTACCTGGGTGTTAGTTGACTGGTGTGGGTCGCATCCTGGGACAAAAACTGACCTAATTTGCCCGAAATGCTCAACATAACAAGCGGCTTTCTATATAGTAGTATGTCATTGATGTCAGCTAGACGTGTGTACCTTGTACATGTACTTGTAGTAAATAAAGATATTATTATTATTATTATTATTATTATTAGCTATAATTTATTCTAATAATTTGCCTACTATAGACGTCAGGGTTATTGGAGGGTAATTTGATGGAATGGACTTATCCCCTGATTTGAATATAGGAACTACATTAGCTATCTTCCACATCTCTGGCACAACACCAGTTAAGATGAACGCATTAAACACGCTCATTAATGGCTGGCTAAGCTCCATCTTGCATTCTTTAAGTACCCTGGAAAACAACTCGTCGGGCCCCGGGGACTTATTTTGTTTCAGTTTATCTAACTGTTTGATAATCATGTCCCTCGTGACAGTAATATTCGTTAATCTGAATTCTTCAGGAACTGAATAACTGTTAATTTCTGGACTCTCATTTGCGTCTTGTGTAAAGACTGACAAAAAATAATCATTAAATAGAGAACACATATCCAGTTCATTATGCAACAGCTGTCCATTCCCAATTTTCAGAGGTCCTACTTTTTCCCCTCACCTTCGTCCTATACACTTGAAAGAAGTCCTTTGGATTAGTCTTTAATTCATTAGCAACTTTAATTTCATAGTCACCTTTAGCCTTTCTAATCCCTCTTTTTATTTATTGGCGCATAAGAAGATGTACCTATAAATTTCTCTTTTCTCTCCTAATAGACGCTTTAGCCTCCTGTTAACCCATTTGGGAACGTTATTATTTGACATAATTTCTCTCTGGGGAATATATATAATCTGAGCACGTTGTACATTATTAAGAAATAATTCATAAACGCAGATCCCTTCGTAATCGTATGATCATTGTCAACAAAATCATTAGCTAGATTACCCCAATCCAGATTAGGCAGGTGTTCTCTAAGTCCATTATAATCGGCAGAATGAAAATCTGGGACTTTTACCGTATTATCTATGTTCTGGTACTCCCAGGTAATATTAAAAGTAATGGATTTGTGATCACTTGCGCCAAGCTCCTCAGTGATCTCCAGATTATTTACGAGGGTTTCTATATTTGACAAGACTAGGTCGAGCAAATTATTACCCCTGATAGGCTCTGTTACACACTGTTTCAGAAAACAGTCCTGAACAACTTCCATAAAGTCACTGGACTCCAGATTACCGGTCAAAGAAGTCCAGTCAATTTGACTTAAGTTAAAATCCCCTACTATCACTATGTTATTGTGTCTAGAAGCCCTAACAATTTCGTCCCAAAGAAGTCTCCCTCTATCGTGATCCAAGCCTGGAGGTCGGTATATTACACCTAGAATTAGTTTTTCTTGACCTAGAAACTCTACCCAAACAGATTCTATTACTAATCCGTCTATTTTTATACCTGTTTTATACAACAATTTATATTATACTCGTACATATAATGCAACTCCACCCCCTTTCCCGTTATATCTATATATATATGGAACAACTTAAACCCTTGAATATGGCACTCGGCAATCATACCCCGACTCTTTCAGTTGTTGCAATGACATCAAAGTTCCCAGCACATACTAACAAACGTAATTCATTAATCTTCATTTCTTGTACTTCGACTGTTAACATAAAATACATTCATATGTTTTTTCTTCTGCATCTTTTTTCCTTTCACACTTGCTTTTACACAATTTCCATAATAATCATTACCCAGTGTTATTATTAAGATTCATAATATCAAAGGCCTAAGTCAGCATTTCCACACTCATTTTTTCATTCCTAAACCCATACTGACTAACTAATCCTAGTTTAAAGTCCTAACAACACCCTCAACTGAACTAGCAAGAAAACCCACACCTGCCCTGGATAAGTGAACCCCATCCCTGGCATACATGTCATTTCTACTGCAGAAGTGGTCCCAGTTGTCAATGAATGGTACTGCATTATCCTTACAGTGTTTGTCCAGCCAACAATTAATACCAATTGCTCTGGACAGCCATTCATTTCCAACACCCGTTTTAGGCAAAATGCTACATATAACAGGGCACCCCCCTCCTTCCTAATTATGTCTATTGCCGTCCTGTACCTTCTGACTAAATCCTCACTTCTATGCTTGCCTACATCATTACCTCCAGCACTGAGGCAGATAATAGGATTGATCCCATTACTATTCATGTCAAGCTGGGTAACAATATTCTCCATCCCAGCCCCAGAAAAGCAAACCCTCTGTCTCCTACTCCTATCCTTCAAGCAGAAGGCCCTGTCCATGTACCTAATTGACTATCTCAACAAGAACAATGGTCTTACCTTCCTTGGTGTCGTTCGTCGTGATGTTCCCAGTAGTCGACTCACATTCATCGGTAGCACGGAGAATGGGTTTGATGTTTCCACAACAGTCTCCTGGATGTTTGTTGTTTCTACTTCTCTTGATCCTTAACTTTGTCCCATGCTTTCCAGCCACTGTCCAGGTTGCTTTCTTGACTTGAGAATCCACAACAAGAGGATTACTACGAATCTTCTTGTTTTCTTCAGTCAGTCACTGTATCTCAAGCTTAGCCACCCTCAGTTCTTCCTTAAGCTTCTGGTAGAGTTACTCAAGAGAGGGCATCTTGTTCAGATTCACAGAGAGCACACTAGACATGTCTTCACAGAACAAAGTACAGGTCACCACTGAGCAAAGTACATGTCACCACAATAATATGTTACATTAGTTGCATGTGTGTCCTTTTACTTAACAGAGTTAATTTGGTTAAATATCACTCTCTCTGATTTGTTTCTAGGAAATTTGCCTATTTTGATTTCCTTTTAAATGTTACAGTTTTCAAATGCTGTAGAAAAACCTACGTATATAATGTCTAAATTTTTATTTTCTTCCACTGCCATTGTGATATTTGTCACAGTGATTTGGTACTTAGAACAGGCAGGGTCTTCTTCTAAAACCCTTTTGGCCCGTGGTGTGACCTAGTAATTTACCCTCCTAATACCCTCTCAAAGAATTTTGTGATATTTGACGCTAGTGAGACCTACCTCTAGCATTCTGCCATCGTTTTGTTGTCTTTTATATCATAAATGGTTGTTGATTCTTATTCGTCAGGGAAGAATCCCCTGACACCTCTAGTTTGCTGGTTCTGGACTTGAGGGTCAAAGTTCTAAAGTGAGGCGAACATGAAATTTTTTTTGGGAGTCTAAATTTTTTAAAACCATCAAAATTTTTTTTCTCCAGAACACTGATGCAAATATATGTTTATTTTGAATTTCTTTAAGAAGGCAATCCACAAATTAGGCTAGGCGCAAATACACGGCATTGCGTAAATTTTCTAAAAATATATAGAATCGTGTTAACATGTTTTTTATCTGTGTGAAGCGGGTTTTCAAACCATCCTACCCTTCTCGAAGAACAGTAATACCCCAAATAATGGCAACCACGGGGCTGATTCACCCAAAGTTACTCAGAACGGGAATGCGCACTGCATTGGGGTTTTTAAATTTTTCATTTTTTTGCCCGGGGTTTCTGCGTCAGTGCTCTTTTAAATTTTAAAAATTTTTTCGGTAGTTGATGTTAGTTAATTTAGCAATTTTCGAGGGTTTTCAGCATCGTTGACTAAGAGTTTTTCACTAGAGACATCAGATGAGGTGTTTGGACTCTAAAGATCTACTTAAAAAAAACCCATTAGAAACTCCACATACGCACACATACCCCCTGGGAACTTTTTTTGCACATGTGGGAGCCAAGGAGGATGTGACGAAACCAAGAGTGGGGGTGGTAAAGTTGGCATCAGCCGAACTCTCTCATCCCTGGCTAGCTCCAGCTTGGCCCCCCTCCTGCCCCCACACTTTACCCACCACACCAACATACTTTCCACACACTCATCGCCTTTTTGCCCCGCCCACCGCAAATTAAGAGTTAAATTCCCACACTTACGGGGCAACTGTCTCCCTTGAAAGGGAAGTTTGACCATTTTAAAAATTCTGATTTTTCCCAAAAAAGAAACCATCTTTTTTGGTTCTTTTGAAATACGACCAAAAACTGACTAAGGCATGGATTTTTTGCAATATTTTCCCTACACTTGAATTTTTCTATCATGCTTTTTCTTTTTATTCAAGGCTGGGAACCCAAAGCAAAAATAGCAGGGGAGAGAGAACCCTTTAAGTACCCACAGTAGTGGCCGGGCTTCAAACCCCTTTTTATTTACAGCAAAAAAGGGAAAGGGAACAACACCCGCACATGCCAAAGTCCAGGGGCTTAACCTTCAAGAAGAGTGCCAAAAGTGTTTGATGAAGTACTACGAAAGGGGGGGGGGGTATTTTTTATTTTTAGCAACACTCTGTAATTTTATCTTATTTTGTGCTAACACCTGTAATTTTATCTTTTTCCCTAAAAAATGACCCTCGTATTGTAGAAGTCTTAATGCCCCATGTAGTAGTCTTATTACCCTCACGTAGAAACTTAATGCCCCCGTAGTAGAAGTCTTAATAGTATGAAAATACAATTATCCCCTTTATAAAAAAAAATAAAATTACCCCTTTATATAATAATAAAAAGGTAAAAGGACCCCAAGGGAAAATAAGTCACTCTGTCTGACTTTTTGGGTTATCCCAGGTTTTTACACATATGCTGCTATGTATGATAATCTAGAAACTGTTTTTGTGATACCAAATAAAACTTATTTCCAACAAGACTGAAAAAAATTTGGGTAAAGTCACACGCCGAAAACAAAACAGACTCAAATGTTTCTGGATCCCAAAAGAAAAAACATCAAAAGAAGAGACGGCAGTCGGTACAACAAAATCTTTAAATGAAACTTACAGTTCCCAAGAGCCATAATTTTTGGTATAAAAAATTTCAGCGTGTGAGGGAAGGTTAAAAATTACTGAGTATATTGAAGTAGGTGCGTGATGAGCAAAAAATCCCGGCCGGGAAAAAAACGCTCCTCATAAATGTCCAAACCCAAGTTTTTTTTTACTTTCCCTTAATTTCATCAATAATCCAGAAAAGGGGGAACTTGCCCAGACCTGAAGAGACACAAAACCACTTCACGCGGGAAGAAGGTGAGGGCCGGGCTTTGGGGGGACACATGAATTCACTTAAACATTTTACTGATCACTTAAAACTACATGTTTCGATTATTAAGGCAAAGGGGCCGAAACATCCCAAATTTAATTTTCCCCCAAATGAATGCATTCGGTTCCTGTTCCCTTGGTTTCTACACACCTCCCTGGTTCCTCAAACCCGAGGGTTCCACAAAAGCTTTTTGAGCTCAGAAGATTTTTTTTCAGAGATTTGGAGAGGTAAGAAATTTCATTTTTGGGGTTCTTTTTTATATTTTTTTTTTTAAATGAAAGTTTGATGACAAAGTAAAAAAATTTTTGAAATGAGGATTTTTTTAATATATTTTTTGGTATTTAACTATGGGGGGAGTTGAAGGTGGGTTGGGCAGGTGCTTTTTTTTGGGGGTCTGTTTTTTGGGGGGAGGAGGACCTCTTTTGTTGGGTTCGCTCCTTCAGTACCCTGGTGATGGACCAGTGCTTCAGCTCCTTCAACCCTGGGAGGGCCCGGTGCTTCAGCCCTTCATACCCTGGAGGACCAGGTGCTTCAGCTCCTTCAAAACCCCGGGATGGACCAGTGCTTCAGTTTCCTTTAGACCCTGATGGACCAGATCTTCAGCTCCTTCATACCCGGGAGGACCAGGGGCTTCAGCTCCTTCATACCCGGTGATGAACCAGGGGGTTTAACTCCCTCAGACCCTGGTGATGGACCAGGGGCTTCAGCTCCCTTTATACCCGGTGATGGGCAGGTGGTTTTTAGAAAAGGTGATAAAGGGTTTTGTTTAGATGGAGAGAGAGGGGGTTTAATTTATAGGTATGAACCAAGGTGTTAATTAGTAAATTTTTTAAAGGGGTTCGTTTCAGTATGTATGAAGTGGGTTCCCCCCAGTACCCTAAACCGGGGTTCAGCTCCTTTAACCCTGGGGTGGACCAAAATGCTTTACTTCTTCAGTCCCTGGTGATGAAACCCGGGCTTCACTCCTTCAGTACCCTGGGGGAGAACCATGCTTCAGCTCCTTCAGTACCCTGTGAAACCAGGTGCTTCAACTCCCCATACCTGGGATGAACCAGGTGCTTCAGCTCCTTCATACCCGGGGTGGACCAGGGGCTTCAGCTCCTTTATAAACCCGGGTGATGGACCAGGTGCTTCAGCTCCTTTATACCCTGGGGATGACCAGGGGCTTCAGCCCTTTAGACCCTGGTGAAAGAACCAGGGGGCTTTTTAGCTCCTTCAGTACCCGGTGATGAACCAAGGGCCTTTCCACCCTTATACCCCGGGGATGAACCCTGCTTCAGCTCCTTCTTTCCCTGGTATGGACCGGGGCTTCGCTCCCCCAGTCAAGGGGGGATCCCCAAACATAGTACATCTTCCTAGAAGGGGAGTAGGGAAATGAATTGTTGTCTAGGGCAATTGGGGGTAAATTGCTGGTAACAGATACTGCAAGGGAAATTGCAACCCATTCATTGACAACTGGAACAAATTTTTGGGAAACAGATATGTTGCAAGGGGTGGGGGACATCTCTCTGGGGGTGGGGTGGTGCACTTGCAGACCATTTAAAGGCCATTGGGAAAGCCATGATTTAAATGAGATAAAAAGAGGGATGGGGGTTTTGTGGGGAAAAAAAACAGGTTCAACACTTGGGGGTTTGGAAACGTAAATGAAAAAAAGCATTCAGCATGAAATTATAAATAAAACAATAGATCAGGGCACAAAAAAAGGGGGGCAGCAAGGGGAGCAAGGGACTAGCTCCCTTAAGTTTTTATATAATACAGGATGTAAAAATAAGATAGATGAGCTAAGATTAAATTTCAAGTGCAGGGAAACTAGATATTTTTGCATAACAGAGACCTGGCTTAATCTGAAAGATTTGAGAGATGCCCCTGAATGGCCCCTACAAAGGGTATAAATTTTTTCCCCCTGACGGGGCAACGGAAAAGGGGGTGATAGCGAAAATGTCAAGACAATTTAAATTTTTGTGTTAACAAAATATTAAATTTGAAGCGTCAGCCACTGAAACTGTTTGGTTCAGCTTCCGAGGGGCCGGAAAAAATAATTTTGGTGTGATTTTCAGGGCCCCAAATCTTTATAGGGGGGTGCATAAAAATTTTTATGGGGGCGAAATCTAAAGGGATCTACATACAAAATGTTGTGCTAAAGGGAATTTCAACTATAGACAATTGACTGGAGCAATTTACGGAAATTTAGACAGGTATTTCTGATACATCCAGGATTGTTTTTTTAAAAAAAGTTTGTGACAGGCCAACTAGGGGAAATAACCTCCTTTGACTTGGTTCTTGCCAGTAGGGAAACACTAATTAAAATCTTGAGGTTAATGATAGCTTGGGGGAAAATGATCACAAATCACTCAGTTTTTAAAATATCATGGGAATTTTCCCCTAATAATGGCAATCAAACCCGTCCCCGACTTTCGCTTTGGGTATTTTATAGGACTAAAAATTACTTAGGGGGGCTGAACTGGGAAAGACCTACAAGGGTCAGGTAGGGGGTGATGGTTGCCGATATGAGCTTCCAGGGCATAGTTCTAGCGCCTGTCAAATTTTTCCAAAAGGAAATCAACAAACAAAAAAATCCAAAAAGGATGAACAATAAATTAAAATTTTGATTTTTCAAAAGAGAGGCTAATAGGCAAATCAAAAAAGGAGAGGGCAATTGAAAATCGATTATTCCTTAAAAGAGAAATAAAAAAGGAATTAGAAAAGCAAAAAGATTTTGAGGTTTAAAATTGCAAGAGAACAAGAATAAAACCCCAAAAAGGGTTCTTTCAGGTATACAGAAGTAAAATCAGGGGCAAGATAGGCCCACTAAAAAGTTCCTCGGGTCAGCTCACTGACAGTGAAAAAGGAAATGTGTAGAATTTTTAACACATATTTCCTCTCAGTTTTACACAGGAGGAAACCAGCGATTTTCCAGTAATGATAAATTATGTAGAACAGGACGAAAATAAACTGTGCACTATTAGGGTCACAAGTGACATGGTCCTTAGGCAAATAGATAAATTAAAACCTAACAAATCCCCAGCCCTGATGAAACTGTATGCAAGGGTTTCTAAAGGAATGTAAAGAGGAGCTTGCACACCTTTGGCTAATCTTTTCAACATATCACTACAAACTGGCATGGGGGCCCGATAAGTTTGGGAAAATGGCAAATGTGATACCTATTTCAAAACAGGTGACAGGTCCTTAGCTTCGAACTATGACCAATAAGCCTAACCTCCATAGTGGGAAAATTTATGGAATCAATAATTTTCCGAGGCAGTTCGAGCCACCTTAAAAGCATAAATTAATCAACGAATCTCAGCATGGTTTTACAAAGGGGGGTTCCTGCCTTACGAATTTATTATCTTTTCACTAAGGAATTTGAGGAGGTAGTCATGGTAATGAATATGATATTGTGTATATGACTTCAGTAAGGCTTTGACAGGGTCCCCCCATCAGAGACTATTGAGGAAAATTAAAGCCTGGAATAGGAGGAGAAATTTTTTCCTGGGTAGAGGCATGGTTTTACAAAAAGGCAGCAGAGAGTTTGCATAAAAAGGGGGGAATCAGAGTGGGGAAGTGTCACGAGCGGTGTTCCACAGGGGTCAGTGTTGGGCCCCCTGCTGTTCACAATCTACATAAACGACATAGATGAGGGCATAAAGAGCGACATCGGCAAGTTTGCCGATGACACCAAAATAGGCCGTCGAATTCATTCTGACAGGACATTCGAGCACTCCAGGAAGATTTGAATAGACGATGCAGTGGTCGGAGAAGTGGCAGTGCAGTTTAATATAGACAAATGCAAAGTTCTAAATGTTGGACAGGACAATAACCATGCCACATATAAAATAAATAATGTAGATCTTTAAAATTACGGATTTTCGGAAAAGATTAGGAGTTTGGTTAGCAGTAATCTGAAACCAAGACAACAGTGCATAAGTGTTTGCAATAAAGCTAATAGAATCCTTGGCTTCCTATCAAGAAGCATAAATAATAGGGGTCCTCAGGTTGTTTTTTCAACTCTAATACATCCTTGGTTAGGGCCCCCATTAGATTATGCTGCACAGTTTGGTCACCTATTACAGAATGGATATAAATTCTCTGGAAAATGTACAATGAGATGACAAAGTTGATCCCATGTATCAGAAACCTTCCCTATGAGGATAGACTAAGGCCCTGAAACTGCACTCTCTAGAAAGACGTAGAATTAGGGGGGATATGATTGAGGGGTTTTAAATGGAAGACAGGAAAAAATTAAAGGGATGTAAATATGTGCTGAAAAATCTAGCCTAGACAGGGATCGCACAATGGTTTTAAGTTGGAAAAATTCGATTTTAGGAAGAATAGGAAAGTACGGTTTTGGGAATAGAGTTGTGGATGAGTGGAAAAAAC
>NW_026509238.1:0-13438 GCF_026875155.1 Cherax quadricarinatus
ATTGGTAAGTGCAATAAATTGTTGCTTAGTTGTGCCCCCTCAAAATTATGTGGATGAAATATTTCAGGAATGTACCTGTGAACCTCATACCCATAATTTCCACACATCTAATGAAAAGGATGAAACGTTTAATTAGGTTTAGGCTGTGTAGGTACAAATTTTGTTGGATTCTGAGCAGTAACTGAAGAATATCTCATTTGGTCGGCATTAAACTTTTAGTACAGTTGTGTTTTTCTAAAAGAAAACTTCGTCAGTTGATTTTAGGTTATGTCAGATCTTTTATTGGTCACAAATAACCCGCACATAGAAGAGAGGTTATTTGTGTATCGTTCCAGTCACGGTATTGTGCCCTTTTTTGTTATTTTTATTGGCCAAATTGTGTTCTTCTGATCAGAAATAAATTATTGTTTGACTTTATGGGATTATCTTAGATTAAACATTCATAACGTACATTTATGTGCACATATTTATATACTTTCAAGACCACTGTAAAAAAAATGGTAGTTATATGCAAAAAAATTGTACTAAATCTTACTTAATTACCTAGATGCATGCTTATGTCTTGAACGCTGATCAGTCTTACAGAAAAGTTTGGATTTATTTTGGCCGTGTTGGTCCAGTTTTACCTTTTTTTTTTTAAGCTGGAATCAATTTAATGTGATAATTTAAGTGCCTCATTCAACTGACGTCCTTCAACGCTGATAATTTCAAACTGACAATGCAAATACCGCACGGCATCAAATTTAATATGATGGTGTATTTTAGGATTAATCTCTAAGACAACCAAAGAATGTTTTTTCAACTAGGTTTCAAAGTTTGTTTCCTAGCTGAAGGTTTGATTTACTTTTGTGCTCCTATGTCTTCAAAATTTACCATTTTTATAGAATAAATTGGGAAATAAGTATCAACTTGAATGACTCTCCCACAGAGGGTCCGTCGTTTCATACATAAAGCTGATTACCATCGACCCATGATATTGAGCAACCTCCCTGATGAAGAAGATTGGGTACCACCAGAACCCTTCTATGTATACTGAGAACATCATCGCCCCCAATTAGGGAGACATCTTATATAACAATCTAATGTAAAAATTATGCTATTTACTATGGCTGGACACCACCTGTAAGAAGCCATTGTCGCGTAATTCTATAAACTGGCCAGAAAATTATTTTTGTGCAATCGCAAAAAAAAAAAAAAAAAAAAAAAAAAAAAAAAAAAAAAAAAAAAAAAAAAAAAAAAAAAAAAAAAAAAAAAAAAAAAAAAAAAAAAAGCAATTGCAACTTGTATAATTACTACCAATCCAGAGTCATGTACTTATATATCTGTTATATCTATGTGACTCTGATGGGTTAGTATTATACCCCTTCAAGAATATCTTATCATTTCACGTACACTTTTTAAATTACACCAAAGTGGTTGGGCCACTTACCTTTTATATCCTACCTCTCCTCCCCCCTCCCACCCTTTTCCAAAATTTCTATCCTTACCCATCCTTCTTCCTTACCCATCCTTCTTCCTTACCCATCTCACCAAAGCTCTGGTCTGGACAAGAACAAGTATCTACTTGATAATATGTGAGTGATTCTGATTTATATCAAACATTCAACGCTAATATATAAGGGCATTAAAAATGGGAATACGATTCTCAGATAACACAGAGAACGAAATACCTGCCGTTAATAATATGATAATAATATAACATCTCTTTCTACAAGTACATGTACAAGGTATACAGTCCTAGCTGACATCAGTGACATACTAGAAAGCCGCTTGTTATGCTGAGTATTTCAGGCAAATGAGGTCAGTTTTGTCCCAGGATGCGACCCACACCAGTCGACTAACACCCAGGTACTCGTTGTACTGATGGTTGAACACAGACAAACCGTGTAAAGAAACACGCCTAATGTTACTACCCTCGTCGGGAATCGAACCCGAACACTCGCCGTGTGAAGCGAGACCTTAAGCCACCAGGCTACAGCAAACTACAGGACACCATTAGCAATATACCTGTAACTACATTTATTTGTAATAAGCAATTCAGTAATATTTTGAGGAATTGTTAAATGTTGATGAAGATAGGGAAGCTGTGATTTCGTGTATAGGGCAAGGAGGAATAACATCTTGTAGGAGTGAGGAAGAGCCAGTTGTGAGTGTGGGGGAAGTTCGTGAGGCAGTAGGTAAAATGAAAGGGGGTAAGGCATCCGGGATTGATGGGATAAAGATAGAAATGTTAAAAGCAGGTGGGGATATAGTTTTGGAGTGGTTGGTGCAATTATTTAATAAATGTATGGAAGAGGGTAAGGTACCTAGGGATTAGCAGAGAGCATGCATGTTCCTTTGTAAAAAGTAAAAAGGGAAGAGAGGCAAAATAATAGGGGAAAAGTTTTTTTAGTTACCGGTAAAGTGTATGGAGGTTATTTTTAAAAGAATTAAGAGTAAAAAACGGAGAATGGTTAGCAGAGAAAGGAGGCTTTAGGAAAGGAGTGGGTGTGTGGACCAGGGTTTACAGTGAAAAACACATAAGGGAACAGTATTTAGATAAGGCTAAAGAGGCTTTTGGCATTTTATGGATTTGGAAAAGGGTTTACAGGGGGGATGGGGGGAAAATGTGGCGATGTTGCGGGGTGTATGGTGTGGAGGTGGTTATGAAAGCAGTGAAGAGTTTTTAGGGGATGTGAGGCTCAATTAGGTATGTGGGAAAAGGGGAAAATTTTTATTTCCCAGTAAAAGTGGGCCTTAGACAAGGATGGTGATGTCACCGGGTTTGTTTAATATATTTTGATGGGTTGTAAGAGAATAAATGGGGGTTTTGGGGCAAGAGGTGGAGTTAAAAAGATAAAGAAATCACCATAAAGTGGGAGTTGTCAAGTTGCTTTTTGCTGATGACACTGTGCTCTTTGGTGATTCTGAAGAGAAGTTGCAGAGATTGGGGGGAGAATTTGGGGGGGTATGCAAAAGAAAAAATTAAAAGTGAATAAAGGAAAGAGTAAGGTTATGGGGAAAAAAAAGATTAGGTGATAAAGATTGGATATCAGTTTGGGGGGAAAGGGGTATGGGGAGGTAAAATGATTCAGATATTTGGGATTAAAGGTCGCGGGTGGTCTATGAAAGATGGGTAAATCATAAATTGATGAGGGGAAAAGGGTGGGGGTTTTTCCACTTAGGAGTTGTGGAGAAAAAGAATTTTGTCCTTGGAGGAAAAGGGGGGAAATGTATGAAGATAGTTTTTACCAACGCTCTTTTAGGGGTTAAAGCTGGGTGATGAATGTTGCAGCGAGGAGGGGCTGGGGGCAGGGAGATTAATGTCGAGGGAATGTGTGGTGTGAATTATTGCAGGAATTCGTATTTTGAAAGTTGGAGGGGGTTTGGGGATTACCAAAACTGTTGCCCGGGGGTGGGGAAAAGGGTTGTTGAGGGGGTTTCGGACATGTAGGGAATGGACGAAACAGAATGACTTAAAGATGTATGTCTGTAGGGGAAAGGGAAGGGGGGGGGTAGGGGGGGCCCTGGAAAAGGGTTGGAGGGAGGGGGTAAAAGGAGGTTTTTGTGTGCGGGGGGCTTGGACTTCCAGCAGGCTGCTGAGGTGTTTGATGGAGTAAAGGGGGACAAATGGTTTTTAATATTTGAGTGTGTTAAAGTAAGAAAAAAATAACTTTTATAAAGGGGGGTTCGGGGAAACCGGCAGGCCGGATTTGAGCCTGGAGATGGGGCAGTGCCGCCCCTTAAGGGGGGGTGTTAATGTTCATTTTAAAAACTGTAGTGTAAAGCCCCCTTCTGGCAAGACAGTATGGAGAAAAAGATGGTGAAAGTTTTTTTCTTTTCGGGCCCTTTTCCTTGGGGGGGGAATCGGCCAGTTGATAAAAAAATAAAAAAAAAGCAATTCAGTAAGAATTTACATGTAAGCAACCTCAAAGTGGTGAGAAAATTCCAGGTGTTAAAAAAACGGGAATGAATATTTTATTTATTACCAACGTTTTTTAATTGTTTTGTTATATATTTAAAAAAAAGAGCAAACTGTAGGGGTCAATAGCGCTGGGGGAAAGGGAAAAGCAATCGGGTTTCAATAAGGAGGGGAGGACACACCCCATTTCCCTTCTCAAGAGCCTATCCGACTAAAGGAACCAGCCTTCCAGAGTGTGTCAGCTGCCTGATAACAATGTTTCACACTTACGTAAATAAACAAAGCTAATTTGCATATGATAACAAAACATACTGACCCCCTTCCATGTAAACGAGGGGGTTAACCAGACTTTTAAGAAACACTGTTTTGATGGGGTTCCAGGCAAGTGTTGGTTGGTCAGCCCCCCACTGTCCCCCCCAAGCCTCTTCACTAAGGTACTTTTCTGTTGTCTCCACACTTAAATATCACAAACATTTCTGTTTCTAAAATATTTTAGCACAAAGAGAGAATTGTGCCCACACCTCAGCTTTTTTTTTCATGTACTGAAAATTCAATTTTTGGGCAGCCATTTGTTTTTTTTTCCCTGCCAGATATACAAAAATTTTGCTACATTAGTTTTCATATTATATGGTTACTCTGCTTATTTGATCACGCTTTATTTGTCTAGTCTTTTTAAAAGACTTACGAAGTCCCGCCCCTCCCACACGCAAAAAACAAAAGCCTAGTACAGTAATAACCCTTTGGGGATCGACAAATGAGCACCGCCCATCGATTTCCCATAAAAATTTTAGGGGGTGCATTCATCATGTATTATTACGTCTGAGGTAGTGGCTGCCAGGTGGGGTGGGCAGGATAATATTCTGTGTTTGGGAGTATACCTGGGGGGGTTTCGGGGGTAACGCCCCCGCGGTTGGGTCTAAACCCAGGTCTCGTGGTGGATTGGTCTGATCACCAGGCTGTTACTGCTGGTCACACTCAAACTGACGTACGAACACACCCCGCCGCTCTGGACTGACTTTAGGGCCTGTCCAGTGCCTTCTTAAAAAAGAGCCAGGGGCTTTTGGTTTCCCCTCATGTTGTGGGAGGCAGTTGGCAGTTTGGGGCCCCTAAACACTTATTTTGTTGTCTTTCAGTGTACTCGAGCACCCCTGCTTTTCTTTGGGGGAAATGTTGCATCTCCTCCCGAGTCTTCTGCTTTCATAGTGAGTGATTCTCGTGTGGTTTTTTGGTACTAATCCCTCTGGGATTTTCCAGGTGTATATCATGTCCCTTCTTGCCTGGTTCTGGGGAATAAAAATCAAGAGACTTCAACTTTTCCCCAGTGATTTAGGGCTTTTTTCGAAATTATTCTGTCGTGAAAGTTCTTTTACACTCCCCAGGCAGAATTTGCCTCCCTTAAAGGGGGAAGTTAGTGTCAGCAGTATTCCACCCTGGGAATCATCTGGGTTTGGGGCGCTCTATTTTTGAAATTTTCATTATCCACCTTTTTCTTTTTCCCTAGCAGATGAGTAATACATTTTTGGGGTTTTTAAAGGGCGAGATCCCTGACATTTTACTCTCAGGCCCCTTCACATTACTTTCTCCTCTATTGTATGGTTATAATTTGTTGTTCCCTTGATCATTTTAATTTCCTAAAGTTTTTCACTTGAGTAGTTGAAATTTCTTTCACTGAACTTCTATTGTTTTGATGGCCCATTTGAAGATTTAGTTGATGTCCGTTTGAGTCTTGGGTGTCTTCGATGAAGGACACTGTCAGGCAATTCGGGTGTATTCAAAGGAGACATGCGCTATGGCTTGCACTCTGTCTATGTGGATATGTTTTTGGGGAAATGGGATGGGAGAATACTGTGCCTTGTGGAAAAAACAGCTTTTCACTATAGCTGCCTGGGACTTTACTCTGCTAAACTTTTTATCTTTGTGTTTATTTCAGAAAGTTATGACCCTTTTTTCCCAACTTTTCCCTGTTTTTCCCTTTACCACGAATTTTGTGCGTATTACACAGTGGTCACACTTGTCGGGCTTTTGCAAAGTTTGTGTATGCTAATCTGCATTTTGTTTATCCTCTCTGCAGCCAGGACCTTGTCATAGTGGCCAGTAGCGGGGGACAGGCATATTACAACCCGGGAGTCCGAAAGGCCTGTTATCCTGGGTGAAAGGGAACAAAATAAACAGAGAGAAAAACTTTTGATTATATTATCCTTCACCAATTTAAAACCCAAGATGTACACTGTTACACATGAAAAAAACAATAGGTTTAGTGCACTCCCGGAAGCAAGGCAGAATAGAAGCCCTAGAGAGGGGACCGTGCTTCAACCAGCTCTAGAATGAGAATAAAAGAGCAGACAGGTGAGTGGCACCACACACCTCTGCAGTTGCCAAAAACCATTTTCTCATTGGCGGGACCCTGGGTACTGATTGAACGATGGGGGCCCACCCAAAAACCTTAGTCCCGGTTCGCGGGCTGGGGGGATCCCTGAAATGGGATGGAATGGCCTAATAAAGGTTTTTAGTCTCTTTCATGTACAGGCAGGAGGACCGGCCAAAACCCGTGTTTCCCGGGTTGTGTAACTGAGGGGTATCTAGGTGGTTGGCGATCTTGTTCTTAAACTCTTTCAAAGATTTTTTATGTTTATGATGAGTGGTTTGGCCTGTGGGGTTTTTTTGCGAGACATAGCCCCCCTCCAAAAAGGTGGAGGGGGCTATGTCTGTTGTTTTTGTGAAAGTGGGATGACCCCTGTGGTCATGCTCCCCTTAGAATGCGAAGGCCATGAGGGGGCGCTTGCAGTTCTTGAAAAATGGATCCATAAGTCGGGCCTGGGGCAGGGGTGCAGGGGACATGCCTTTTATTGCCTTTTAAAAGTTTTGTGATGTTATGAAATATCAAAATTTTTTGAGATGATAAATTTTGGGGTTTCTCTCATAAAAAATTCATTTGGATTGTCGACCTTAGTCTGGGTAATGGCTCGCTGAACCACTGAGTCGTAGGGGAGTTTACAGTGTCTGGGAGAACAGGAAGAAATTATTTTTGATCCAGGGAAGGGAAAAGATAGGTTCAATTCCTTGGATAAAGAGACCCTCGCTGGTTAACAGGTCACTAAGCAAAATTTAATTAAAAATTTAAAAATTAAAAAAAAAACCCTTTAAGGGGTGGGGGGAAAGGGGGCTCACCAGCGAATGCTTTTGCCAAGAATTTGCGCTCCCCTCCTTTTCTTAGTATCGCACCTAATTCCCTGCTGTCCCCAGACCTCGTAACTTAGTATAAAGCAACTTTTTTTTTTAAAAATAATGGTAAAGTACCGACAAAAAGGGAAATTGAACACTTTAAACCATGCTTGTTTTTATTTTGATATATGAACCCAGTAAAATGGAGGAAATCAGTCCCTCACCCCGGGAAAGGCCGGTGCTCCGTACCTTAGTTCAGCTACTAAATGCTGATTCCGGCCAGGACTAATTACCTCTTTTTATGTCTTATGTGTATAGTCCTGCAAGCTAAAGATGATCCCCCAGTCTACTGTCTTCGTATACTTTTCTGTACTGAATGATGAAGCCATGGTTGGCAAAACGTTTAAAAAAAAAAACCCCAGGAGTTGCACGTGTCTGTTCCTCTACAAGTTTTTTGCTAAATAAAAAAGGTGTACATTAATTGTTATAATAACGTCGGAAATCAATCTTGCGTCACGAAATTAAATATTTCATTGAAGCTAAACTACTGACTAACAAATAACTTTTGATAATGATAATTTTTTAAGGTCTGGAAACACACAAGGGAGGAAGCACAGGTAAATATGGGACGGACTGGAAGTGGTGATTTGCAGCGGGTTTGACGGCAGTGAGAAAAATCGTTACGCTTTCTGTGCGGGAAAAAAACCGGTTAAAAAATGAAAGGGGAAAAAAATTATCTAGCTTTTTTTTATTATTAGTAATATTAAATTGGCATAAAATAAAGTTTAGGAGAAAATTGCAGTCAGGGGGTCATGTTGAGGCACGTCCTAAGCTGTTGGGAATTAGATAGGGTTTTACGAGACCATGGCTTGCGTAGGTTTGGGAAATTCAGGATAAATGTTGAAGAAAGGTTCTACTTCTCGGGGAAAAAAAATAAAAGGCTGAAGCTTTCCCTAGGGGTTTGGGATGAGTGTGAGATGGTTGGTGTGGTAATGGGGAAAAAAAGGATACGAGCATGAGTTAAAAGAGTTGCTGCTTCAAGTGGAAAGGGGTTTAATAATTCAGGAAGTGGGAAAAATAAAAAAAAGGGTTTGATAGGAAGAATAAAAGGTAGAAAACCGATTCTCTGTTCTCCAGGCGAGTGTACTTAGGGGTTAGTGGGTTAAAGGTACATGACTCCCCTGGTTTCAAAGTAAAAATTCTAATTGTGGGGACTTATGTAAGATATATGAACTGTGTTTTTTGTAACAGAGTAGGAAGGCGACAGAGGGTGGCCCCCCCCCCCAGGAGCCAGTGTTGGTAACATAGTCAGCAGGGGTAATATTATGTCAGGTAATGGGAAAAAGCCCAATTGCCCTTTGTGTGGGGAAATAAATCGGGAAGGGCAGGAGACAGGAGCTGCTCAAAATTTAAGTCGCCATAGAAGTAGTCAGGTTCCCGGGAGGGATCTCAAAAAGTGCATCTTTGCTAAAGGGGGTGGGTAAAAAAAATTTTTTGGCCCCCCTTTTATTTTGGGGGGGGAAACTTTAAAAAAACAATTTAATGGAAAAAATTTTAAAATGATATTTTAAAAGGGTTTGGGTTTTTCTTGGTTCGTTGCATTAAAAGATTGGGGGTCATTGATGACTTTTCTAGGAATTTAAACTGATAGATTTTGGGGGGGTTTGGGGAAAAAGCGGCTGTAATGGGTTTAAAAAGAGAATTTTTCCAGAAAAACCCGGGAAAGTTTAAAAACAATATTAAAAAAAGTTTAAAAAAGCAAAAATTTAAAAAAGGAGAGATAGTAGAGTGCAATAAGTGACTAGCTCCATTAAATTTTTAAAAAAAGATTTTAAAAAATAGAAGAAAATTTTTAAATGAAAAAAGTAATTTTTATAAAGGTTGGGGGGGAAAAAAAAAAAAATTTAAAACTTTAAAATTATAAAAAAATTACAAAGGGGGGGGGGGGGAGGGGGGTAGTGAAAATTTAAAAATTTTTTTTGTTAAATTATTTAATTTTTTCCCCGGGTTGGCATTTTGGGGTGGAAAAAAAAATTTTGGGTAATTTTTTCCCCAAACCTTTAAAAAGGGGGAGGGCTAAAAGGGGCGAAATTCAAAAGGGTCTAAAATGAAAATTTTTTAAGGGGGGGGTTTTTTTAAAAAAAAACTTTTAAAAGTGCCGGAATATTGAGTCTAGTGGCTTTCTTGATGGGGGAAGTTTTTTAAAAAGGGGGAAAACCAAAAGAAAACAATCTGCTTGACTTGGTTCCCAAAAAAATTTTATTAATAATTTGAATTTTGAAGGTTAAAAGTCCCAAAAACCCGTTTCAATAGGGGTTTTAAACCTCAAAAACCCCGCCCCTTTTTTTTCCCCCGGGGGGAAAAAATTGGGGCTTGGGATTTTGATTTTTTTTTTTGGGTTCCAAAAAGTTTTAAACTTTTTGGGAAAGGGCTTTGAGTTTGAATTTCTAAAAAATTTTTTTCTGGAAAAAATTAAAACTTCCCTAGGGGGGAAAAAAAATAAAAAGATTTTAAAAAACCCCGGGAAAAAGGGAAAAAAAAATAAAGAGAAAAAAAGGGGGGTAAAAAAAATTTTAATAAAGGGAAAGATAAAAAAGGGAAAAACAGAATAGGGAAAAAATAAAAAAAGGACCGGGAAATTGGGGAAAAAGGTAAAATTTTAAATAAACCCCGGGGAAAAGGGAAAAAAACGGGTTTTAGAAAAAAAGGAAGGGAAAGAAAAAGGAATGGGTTAATCCGGGTTTTAGGAAAAAAAAAATTTCCTTCTTTAGAAAAGTTAAAGAAGGAATGAGGGAAAAAAAAAATAAAAGGGGAAATTTTTTTTTCAAACCCCAAAAATTTTAAAAATGAAAAAAAAAAAAAAATATTTTAAAAGAAAGGGTTTTTTTTCCCCCCTTTTAAAACATTTTTTTAAAAAAATTAAAAAAATTCCCCCCCTTGAAAAAATTTTTAAAATTTTAAAATTTAAAAAAGGTTTCAAGGGTTTTTTTAAAATTTTAAAACCCAAGTTTAAAAAAAATGGTAAAAATTTTAAAAAATTTTTTTAAATTTATTTTAAATATTTGGGGAAATTAAAAACAATGGAAAATTTTTTGAAAAAAAAAAAGGTTTTAAAAATTTTTAAAAATTTTTTTTTTAAAAAAATTTTCCCAGGGGGGGGGGGGGTTTTAAAAAAATTAAAGGTAGGGTTTAAAGGGACAACCCAAATTTGAGGGAAAAAAGGCCACAAAGGGGAAAATTTTTCCTAAGGGGGTTGAAATGGGGAAAATTTTAAAAGGGGGAAAAAAAAGGGGGGGTGCAAGGGGTTCCCTTTGTTGGGGGGGTTTTTTAAAAATTTTTAAAAAATAAAAAAGGGTAAAAAGCCTAAGAAAATTCTGGGGGGAAAAAAAAGGCCTCCCTTATTCTAATGAAGGAACAGAACCCCTGTTTAAAAAATAGAAGTAAAAATGGAAAAGTTTTTTTAAAATTTAAAATTTTTAAATTTGGGGAAAAACCTCCCTTTTTCTAAAAATTTGATTAATTGCTGGATTTAAAAGGATTTAGGGTTTGGGTTCATAAACTGAAACCAGAAAAAGCTAATGCACTGAAAGGGAAAAAATTTGGGGAAAATAAAAGATAAATAAAAAAGAAACCCCTGTTTTAATTTTTTTTGGAGGCCCCTTTTTATTTTTTTGGAGATCAGAATGATATAAACACTTAAAAAAAAAGGGGATGAAAGGGGGGTTTTTTTATTTTCCTTTTCCCCGAGGGAAAATGGGGGTTTTTTAAAATAATTAGGGAGGGAAAAGGTGTATAAAAGGGATTTTACTGTTTAAAATTCAGACGGCTTCCAAAAGATTTTGTTGAAAAAAAAATTGGAAGAAAAAAAGCCTGGTTTTTAAAATTTTGGGGGGAAGAAACCCCGGAGGGGGGTTTTTTTTTTTTTGGGTTTTTAAAAATTAAAAAATTTAAAGGGGTTTGGGGGGGTGGGTTTGGCCCAAAACTGGTACTGGAACCGGGGCCCCCAAAAGGGGGTTGACCAAGATTTGGTTTTGGTTTTTTAACCTGGAAAAGGCTTTCGCATGGGCTAGGGGTTCTCTTTTCCTTTTTTTGCAATTTTTTAAAATTTCAAAAACAAAAGGGGGAAAGAAAATCCCCAAATTTTGGGGGGTTTTAGGGTTTACTTAACCACCCGGAGGGCCCCAAAAAAAAATTTTCCCCAAAAATTTGGGAGGATTATTCCCAAATTTTTGGGGGTCAAGCGGGGAAAGCTGTAAAAATGGGGAGCGGATTCCACGGGAAAAATCAGAAATCTAACCAAATAAATCACCTTTGGGGGGAAAAAACCTCCACCCAAACAAAGTATTATTCTCAAAAAACTTCCCCCCACATAAAAATTGGCATTTTTTTTTTCCCAAAATTCAGGAAAAAACCACAAGCGTTAAAAAAACCCTATCCGACAATTTAAAAAGAATGTTACTTTCACTTTTTCCCCAAAAAAATCCTTTGAAAAAGAAATAATATGACACAAAAAAAAAATTTTCCCAATTAAATACGAAACCCAAATGGTAGTGGAATTTTTTCAAAAAGAAAAAACCAAAAACCTTTTATTTAAAAAAACCCCTTTTAATTCCCCTGAATTCCGGGAAAAATTTTAAAAACCCCGGGAAAAAAATTTTATTTTTTTTCCCAAATTTTTGGGAGATTTTTAAATTTGCCCTAAAAGGATGTGCAATAAAATTTTGTTCCCCAAAAAGTCAAAAAAAATAACCCCAAACCATGTTTTAAATAAAAAAAATTAAAAAAAAAAATGGGAACAAAAAAAAAATATTCTTAAAAAAATATCCAAAAAAATTAAAAATAA
The DNA here is from genome assembly GCF_026875155.1 of Cherax quadricarinatus. Taxonomy (NCBI): domain Eukaryota; kingdom Metazoa; phylum Arthropoda; class Malacostraca; order Decapoda; family Parastacidae; genus Cherax; species Cherax quadricarinatus. Next base: position 11,907 of record NW_026509238.1, read on the forward strand.
GCAGAAGATAAGAGAGTACGAGGGGTTTTCCAAAAGGGGGAAAAGTAGGGCCCCCAAAAATTTTTTCAGTAAAAAAAAAAGGGGGGAAAAAACCCTGCCAAAAAACAAATTGGGGAAAACAAAAACATGGTTTTTAAAAAAGAATTTCCCCTTTATTTGGGTTTTTACAATTCCCCTTAAAAAAAAAAGTTAAAAAAAAAAAAGTTAACCCCAAAAAAAAAAAAGTGTGAAGGGGGGATGTAAAACAAATAAAAATTTTAAAATAGAGAATTTTTTAATTTTAAGGAAATAAAAAAGAAAAAGGAAAATAAAACCATAAAAAATTGAAAAAACCCAAATATTTTTTCCTTTCCAAGCTGAAAAAGGGGGGAAAATTTTACCCGCTTAAAGAAATGGGAAATTTGGATGAAAAAGGGGGTTTTGGGAAAAAGCCCAAGTAAACAAGTCGACAAAAAAAATTTTTTACGGGCCAAAAAGGCAATTAAAACCCCATATAACCTAACCCCATTACTCCAAAAATCAAAAAAGGGGCAATGCATTCCCACCCAACCTGAAACCCCCATCAAAAATGCAAAACCAGACCTTTGATTCTATGGGGGGGAAAATGGGCAAGGGGCACCCCCCCTTGATTAAAAAAAACTGGGACTCCCCAAAGTGGCCAGTAAAAAAAGCAAGGGGAATTACCCGGGGAAAAAAAAATTTTAAAAATTTAAAAAGGGAAAAAGATTCCCCCCCAAACATAAATCGTTCACAACCCCGAAAAATTGGCCCCATGGGGGGCCCCTTAGGGGCAAACAAAAGCAGGTTTTCCCCTTTTTAAACCTTGAAAGTGCACCCCAAAAAACCCAAAAACCAAAAAAAAAAGGGAAAAGGGAAATTTTTAACCCTTTAAACCAAAAAAAAAAAGGGAAACCCCAAAAAAAAAACCCCTTTTAAAAAAAAAAATTTAAAAAATTTTTCCCCAAAAGGCCCTTTTAAAACAGTTTTCCCGGGAAAATGCAGGGAAAAATTTAAAAAAAAAAAAGGAAAAAAATTTTTAAATGGGGTTTTTTTAAAAATTAAAAAAACGGGTTAAAAATTTAAAAACAAAAAAAAAGAAAAACGGGATTAAAAAGGGGAAAAAAAAAAATCCAAAATTTAAAAACCCTTTCTAAAAAAATTTGGGAAAAAAAAGATAAAAACCGAAAATGGGGGGATTTTTCATTCCTTTTTTCCCCGGGGAAAAGGAATAAATGCAAGGGGTAAAATTTGGGGAAAAAAAATTTCCCCATTGTTTAAAAACCCAAAAAATGCCCCTTTTTTTGGGGGTTCCCCGGGAAGCAAATCTAAATATCATATAATTTCCCCGGGAAATTTTAAAATTGTAAATTTTAAAAGAAACCCCCGAAAAAAAGGGCCGTGTAAAAAAACCAATAAAATTTAGGCCCAAAAAAATTTTTCCCCTTTGGGGCCTAAATTTCCCTTTTCCCCTTATGGAAAATTATGAAAGCCTTTTAAACCTAAACCCCTTCTATTCTTAATGTCTATTCCCC
>NW_026509239.1:0-12659 GCF_026875155.1 Cherax quadricarinatus
AACATACCTCTTTTCCCTTTCCCTTTGTTAAGAGAGATTTCAACTGTGCCTGGGTGATGAATGACTTTTAGATACTATAGTTCTTTCTTGAATATATTAATATAATTCATTTTGTCTTGTGTCTTTCAGGTCTTGAGTGGGTCACGCAGTATGATTATGTAGCTGTTCTAGGCAAGAGCAACATTTATCCACATGATTCAAGAGCTATACTCGTGAAGACATCAACACGGCCATTAAGGACATGTTTGGTGTTGATCCGCAGTTGATTGCATATACAATAAAGTAATATACCATAACTGCATTCTCATGCTTTTTTTGCATGATTATTTTTAATATGTAGGCAATCTTCACTTAATGACACAGATGAATGCAACATAATCCTAATGTACAGTACAGTATACAGTATTTTGAAAGTCATGTATTAGAACGAATTTTCCTATGAAGTCATATTATTGTGATCTCTCCCTGCAAGAGGGATCAATCATTTTTACTCTTGTTTTATCTAAAAATTACCATGAATAGGCTAGATTTGGAAAAACACAAGCTCTACCAATATCCAATCATTGGTATAAGTGGAAACATTAGGCATGTTTCCTTACACCTGCTGTCCCTGTTCACCTAGCAGAAAGTAGGTACCTGGGTGTTAGTCAACTGTTGTACCTCTTCAGGGGGGGCCCCTTGGCATGGTGAAGAGGCTCTTGTTCTGAGGAATTAGACCTGTTGGTATCCTTCTCAGACTGAACCTAATTTACCCCTAATCCCCCCTTCCCTATCCATCCTCCCTTTTTCCTGTCCTCCTTCTCCTCCTCCTCCCCGCCTCTTCCTTTTGCCCTTCTCTATTTGCCTTTGGGATTTTTCCCACAGGCACGCTAGTTCCTGGGTAGGGGAAAGGGTACCGGGGTCCATCCCATTCCGTTGAGGTTCTTGGCGGTGGTGTAGTTTGCCGTGGAATCTGGATCGCCTGGGGATGCCCCAATCCCTCTCCGGTCTCCCGGGGGTGACTCTGGGTGTCTTTGGGTGACGGGTGTATCTCTGGAGGCTGCCTTTCAGATTCCGGGGGTGGTGGCCAAAGGAGATATGCTTTGTGGCAGATATCCGGCCGCCCTCTCTTTTGTCCACCAAGGTAGCTCGGCAGATGTGAGGTTGCTATCCAGATTCCATGGAGGACCCAATCCATGTTCCCGCTACCCCTGGGCTCCTCCTTGTTACCGCACCCCATTCTGACCCCGCCTCGTCTTTTGACCACTCTTCGGACACTCCTAAGGCCCCTATACCTCTTGCTGGTGCTGTTTCATCACCTGCTTCAGGTGCCAGGGTTTTGACTGACTCCTTCGATTTGTCTGACATCCGCTCTTCTTTGACTGTGCTTCCGGCCTCTCCCTCTACGGTGCGGCATTTTTCGAATCGCCAGCCCATCCCACGTCGGGGCCAACTCCAGTCCCACTCCTAAATGCCAACGACAATTGCCTGATGATACTTCCTTTGCACCTTCTCGTTCTACTCAGAAAAGACCGACACGTCGTGCTCTCCCTTTCCACGCTCAGTTTCGGAATGCACAATGGACTAAATTCTTTGCTTTATGACCGACTTCCTCTATTGCCTATCTTTCCGACCATAGTATGGCAGGTGCTCTTACGCTATGTTGGTAGAGCTATTTCCTTTCATGCTCTCAAGATCATCACTGTCCAGAATGCCACCCAAGCTCGTGATCTTTCTCTTCTTTCACATATCGATACTATTCCTGTCACTATCGAAAAAACATCATTCCCTCAATTCTTGTAGTGGTACTGTTATTCTGACCCATACCATAATCCAACAGAATTTCCAGACTTTGTGGCTATGACATTCTTGAAACAGCTGGAACTCCAAGATCTCCCAATCCTCAGAGTAGACACTTACATCCTTCCTGCCCACAGGCGGAGGACATTACCCTTGCAGTGTGGCTCAATTAGTTTTCGACAGCTGTGAACTCCTATCCTCTGTTTATGTAGCAAGACATCATTTACACGTTTGAAAGGTGATCCCTACACGCAACAGCGTAGAAACTGCTGGCGATTTGGTCACCCTTCAAAATATTGCAGATCTATAACCGAATGCCCAGTCTGTGGTGCCGATGGCCATTCTAATAGTCTTGTAGTCGACCTCCCTCTGCCTTAATTGTCATGAGGCTCACCCTTCTTACTCTCCGCCGTTGCCAGGTCTACTTAAATGAGCGAGAAATCCGTTGCCTCAAGAAGCTGAATGTCTCCCTTATTCTATGGCAGTTTCTCAACTGCACCTCCAAGGGAGACTGCCCCGTATTTCTTATTCTAGTGTTTCTAAACGTCCCCCCTTCTGCGGTCCCATCTTCTGCAACTTCCTCTGTGGTTACCCCTCCATAGTCACTTTCTGTCTCAAATTCTTTTGCTGTCCTGGGCTCAGAAGTCCCTACTTCAACACCTCAGTCTTTTCTCACTTCTTCGTGTTCTCCCTCACAAGCCCCGGTATCAACAAGACCTCGTACACACCTTCTCCCAATCGTCCTCTACTGCCTCAGAAGTCCAAAAAATCTCCATTGCTCAAATCTCCTTTAACCTCTCCTTCACTTCTTCCACCTCCAAATTTTACCTTCCCGGTCTGTACCTGGTTCTTCCCCTCTCACTGGCTCGTTACAAGGTGTGGAGATTCACCCTCCTCTGCATGCTGTGCCTTCCTCCTCTGTTCCCTCCCCAGTTTCTTCCTCTTCTACCACCTCCCAGGTTTCTGCCTCTTCAGTCCCCTCCCACACTTCTTCTCCAGTTCCCTCCACCCTTTCATCCACCCCTACTTTGGTACAGCCCATTACGGTTCCAATCTTTACTCACCCTCCCCCTTCCATCTCTAATATTGTCTCCCATGCGATGTCTTTGAATTCCGAAACACGTGAAGCTATCTCTGAATATATTGCAGAGACCAAACCATCAATGGACACTGATCCACCCCCTGTTCCTTCTCTTTCCTCTCCTCCATCTGCGCAACCTCTTTCTTCGCAGCGCACCGTTCCTTCACTGCTTGAACGTTTTCCGCTACCGCCGCATGTGGACTTTTCTAATCCCTCTAGTCCATAGGTACCCTTACCTGTGGATTTTTGGTATCTTTATCTTGCCAGTCATGGCCTATTTACAGTGGAAAAATATGTGGCCTCTAGGGGTAATCGGGGTGAGCTTCAGATGTGCTCTCCCAGTTTTACCCTGTTGGTGTTTGCTTACAAGAACCAAAATTACACTCTGCTGTTATCTATCCCATCTCAGGCTATAATTTATTGTTATTCTTAGATCCTTTTATTAGTGATGGGTACCTTCAGTGAAAGTGCCTTCTTCTACGCACTGATAATCTGCTACCAATAGCTATTTGTTCGTACTTCGTGCATTAACAGCAGCCCGTTTCATATATAGGTGGGTATACACTCTGTTCTTTGTATCTCTCTCTTCTCAAGCTTATCTATCCTGGATGTTGCCTTTCTTGTTTCGTCTTACCGCCACACTTGTGTTAATTAGGATTTTTAATGCCCATCAATTTCCTCTGGAATGGGTCTCACGGTGATTCCCGTTCGGCATTCGGTTGGAGGCTTCGCGCAGGCCTTCCACCCCCTCATGTTTAAATACAGGTACTCCTACCATTTTGTTCCTCATACTCATTCCTCTTCCTTGCATTGATTCTCAGTTGTCTTCCTCTACCGCACTAGACTTCAACCTGGTCTGTTCTCCCGGACTTACATGACAGTGATCATTTTCCAATCATCTCTTACTTCTTCATATTCACCCTCTTCATAGTAGCCCACGCTGGCAATATGATCAGGCAAAATTGGGACCTTTACTCACAACTAACTGCTTTTAGTTGAGGTTCCTTCTTCGTCCTCCATTGATGAGGATTTTACACCTCTTCTTTGTCCTCAGTTTTACTGCAGCGTTCAATTTATACCCAAACCCTCGGGCAGGCTGCCTAGAAGTGGTTGCCTTGGTGGTCTCCTGTTGTGCTTGTTTGCAGTATGTTTGAAACGCGCCTGCGTGGGGGCAGGGGTACCGGTACAATAGAAAACCGTGAGAGACTTTCTTGAGGTCTAAGCAGAAGCGTGCGGTTGCTCGCCTGTGTCCTTCGTGCCGCACTAAACGACTCAGTGAAAACCTCTGTCATGGTAAATACTCTCCTGGACCCGGCTCCTGATTCTGTGGGTCGCCAGTGGTTGATATAGCAAAAACTCTTGATGTGCATTGAAACCGGCAATCATTGTCGTTATTTCTCAGGGGCTCCATCTTATGCTCTCGGTTTCTCTCTCAAAGTCTGCCAGAGCGTTAGCACCCTTGGACTTTTCTTCTCTCAAAGAAGAACCATATATGTGCCTTTTTTACACTTCAAGAACTAGAGGTGTCACTCTCGCTTGCCGACATCGGCAGTGGGCCTGACAACATTCATCATTAAGATGTTACAACATTTACTATAAGTCAGCCCTTGCAGTCCTCTTACACCTCTTTCAATCTTATTGGTCACCAAAAGAGTCTTCCCCAGTGTGGAAATCTGCCATTGTTCTCCCGTTCTGCTAAACGGCGGGGGTATCCGGGACATGATTGCCTCCCACTATTGTTGGTAAATCACGTTTTAACATTTGAGGGGTTTTGGACGGTTACTCGTACGTCTTACGCGCAGGGGTTTTTGGAGTTCTAGTACGCAAAATTCTAGCGCTGTCAAAGACTAGTGGGGAAAAGGCTGGTAGGCCTACATGTGTGAGAATGGGTCTGTGTGGTCCGGTATGTGGTGCGTAGAAACAAAATCTGGGAACCGTGGTGCATTGTGGGACCATCGTTGTAAACAATGTCCACCATTGCATCGCGGTAAGAAGTCTCCTCACTCCTCGGCGAATTGGGACACTTTTTGTTCCCAGTGACGTTTCTATTACAGATGGTAAGTGCAGTGAAGATGAGTTCAAGGTTTGGTGAGGTTTTGACCGAAAATAATGACATAATATCGGTTAATAGTGCGGAAAACCCACGACGACCCTCAGCCTTCCACCTCTGGTGGCTGGGCCGTCTTGTTCAGTTCTGTTGTACCAGAATCAAGAGGAAACTTCTATTTTTCCCAAAAATCCCAGACTCAGATGAGAGCATGGGTGATGTAGTCCATAGTGAAAATGAATACAAGCTCTTCAAACTAGTTCCAGTAGTGATAGTGAAGTGCAATCTTCCCAGTTGGAATCGCGTCCGTATATACGGATATATGCGCTTGGTAGTGTGGCCATATGCTATTCAAGGGGAAGGAGTGCCATCTCGCGAGTACATCCGTGGTGTTACAAAGGAATGAGAGTGAAAATGATGAGATACTGTTGCATTTGGAAAGGAAATGTGCGTGGTGGTAGTGGGTGCCAGCGCGGCCCTGTCCTGGCACCAGCAGTGGGCATGCTGCCCTCCCACGATGACACACCACGCGTGCCTCAGTGATCTACACCCAAAGGCCCACCATCCCCACCCCACCACCAACAACCAGTCCTCCACAACCACAACCACCCTGTCATTGTCCAGTACCACCAGCATGTCCGCACCTGGGATTGGCAAGGAGGAAGTGTCAATTTTTGTTCCAAAAATGCCCACCCGTTTGATGACAGCCAAGTGGAATTACAGCCATCTTGTAACTTGGGAACACATTGCCACTGAACTGGGAATGTTTCGGAGTTATTCTTTGACGAAACCATGATGGAAAGTATTGTCATGGCAGCAACACATATACGAGTACCCATGGCAAAACATTACTTTCACCATAATCAAGTCTACACAGTGGAGGAGGCAAACTGTGGCTGAGATGTATCTTTTCTTTGCCGCCAATAATGCTTATGCCATCATGCCATGTTAAGCCACAAAGTGGAAAATATACTGGGCAACAGACCGCCTGATTGCAACCAGTTTCCGTGATATAATGACAGTGAATTGATTTTGCTAATGTTACATATGACTTCATTTCTCAGACCAAAACCAGGCTGACAGAACTGAAGGTTATATTAAGATTAGGATGTGTTTTGTGTATTGAAAGAGAAATTCAGTATGCATTTTTATCCCTTCAGGAAGCTTGTAATTGACGAGTCTTTGATTCTGTTTTCAAAGGCGATCTCTCTTTCAGCAGTACATACCAAGCAAGAGGAAACGCTTTGGTTATATAGTTGTTTGTGCTTTGTGATTGTTACATGGTTGGTTATTGGATATTATTGTATTACACTGGAAGTATACCATTGCAAAATTCCAGGAAGTTAATGGCGCATCTCAGGTTGATGTGGTTAGAACAATGATCGAACCATTACTTGGTATAAGGGGTTTATTATATACAGATTAATGGTTTAACAAGCTCACTCAGTTGATTTTTTGCAAGGAAATGACCCGATGTGTGTGGCACAGTGCGTGCAAATCGGAAACAGTCTGCCAGGTTGGCTGGCACTATTAGAGGGTGAGGTGCAGGCGTTTGTGCCAACTTGAATCTTGGCATTTCGGTGGCCATGAAAACGAGATGTCACATTTTTCATCAGTGTTCACCCTAATGAAATGCAGACAGTGGCAGCTGCATTGAGAGATCCAATGAACCCATTTAAAACCTGCAGCTGTGATTGATTACCTTAAAATGCGTTATTGTGGACAAATGTGACAAGCAGAATGGGTTTGCTGATTGTTTTGCAAGAGTTCCACTACAGCTGGTCAACACACTGTATCTTTTATCTCTCTGGCCTCTTTCACATGCTCCCATGCTTAATAATATGTATAAGATGAGGACCGAAAACAAACCTCAGTACGGGCGAATTCTGTTTGTTGTCATAGACAATAGTATCAAGTGCCAAATAACAGCACTTGCAATTGATCCCGCCCACCAAATTATCAAAAAATACTGCTCGTCTGAAGCATGGTGATCACTTCTGGTAAAGTGCCTGCTACATGTTTTCAAGAGAAAAAAGGCTCAGAAGAGGTGTACGTCTGTTCACATACAAGGAAAAATCGCCCACAGCAACGCAGGGAGAGAGGACCACTCGTTTTATGTGTGCGGAATGTTAATCCACCCACTGTGCATGACACCATGTTTCAAAGAGCACACTGGCCTGCAGAATTTCTAGAAACCATTTCCTGTGACTGAATATGTGTATTATTAAATATAGAAAAATAGTAATAAGAAACATTTTATATAGTTTGTTTGTGTAAATATTTTTTGTAAACAAATAATGACAACAGTGTTTACGCCTTTATTGTGTTAGTATTGAAAAAGAAATTATACTTACAAAATACTGATCATGTTGGCTCAGAGGCACTAAAGTTTACTTCAGAAAAAGAAAATTTAAAAAATAATTGAAATTTCATATTTATTATCAACTGGCCAAATTCCACCAAGGCAGGGTGGCCGGAAAAGAAAAAACTTTCACTATCATTCTCTCCATCACTGTCTTGCCAGAGGGTGCTTTACACCTACAGTTTTAACTGCAAAATTAAACCCCTGCTGGCCTCTTCAGAGTGCAGGCACTGTACTTCCATCTCAGGACTCAAGTCCGGATGCCGGTTTCCTGAACCCCTTCATAAATGTTATTTGCTCACATTTCTCAACAGCACGGTCAAAGTATTAAAAACCATTTGTCTCCAGTCACTCCTATCAAACACGTCACGCATGCCCTGACTGGAAGTCAAGCCCCTCGCATCACAAAACCTCCTTTACCCCCTCCCTCCAACCTTTCCTAGGCGACCCCTACCCGCCTTCCTTAACTACAGACTGATACCTCTTGAAGTTATTTGTTTCGCTCCTTCTCTCCCATGTCCGAACCACACTCAACAACCTTCGCAGCCATTCTGGACAACAGTTTTGGTAATCCGCACGCCTCATAACTTCCTCAAACTCGTAATTCTCTGCATTATATTCACACCAACATTGCTCTCAGACTTGACAAATCTCCACTGCCTCAGCCTTCTCTCGCTGTGCAACATCATCACCCCTGCTTCACACCATATAAGAGCGTTGGTTAAAACTTTACTTCTCCTACATTCCCCTCTTTGCTCCAGGGACAAAGTTCTTTGTCTCCACAGGATCCTACAGGGCACATACCTTTTCTCTCAATTCTATGATTCACCTCATCTTTCATGACCCATCCGCTGACGACGGTCACTCCCAAATATACTGAATACATTCACCTCTCCATATCTATCCCTCCATCTGATATCCAATCTTTCATCACCTAATCATTTTGTTGCTCCTCATATCCTTACTCCTTTACTGTATTCACTTCAATTTTCTTCTTTGCAACACCCTACCAAATTCATCCACCAATCTCGTCAACTTCTCTTCAGGAATTACCAAGAGCACAGTGTCATCAGCAAAGAGCAACTGTGACCAATTCCCACTTTTATGTGGGAGTCTTTATCTTTTAACTCCACGCTCCTTGCCGACCCTCGCATTTTATTCTCTTACAAACTCCATCTATAAATATAGTAAACAACCACGGTGACATCACACATCCTTGTCTAAGGCCTATTTTACTGGGAAATAATTTCCCCTTTCCTTACATACTCTAACTTGAGCTCACTATCCTCGTTTTAAAAATAAAAACTCTTCACGGCTTTTCAGTAACCTACTCTACCCATACACCTGAAATTCTGCCACATTGCCCCCCTAGCCACCCTGTCATATGCCTTTTCCAAATCCATAAATGCCACAAAGACCTCTTTAGCCCTTATCTAAATATGTTCCCTTATATGTTTCCTGTTAAACACTGGTCCACTCACCCCTACTATTCCTAAAGCTCATGTTTCATCTGCTATCCTATTCTCCGTCTTACTCTAATTACTTTCAATAATAACTCTACCATACACTTTGCATGGTATATCAACAGACCCCTTCTTTTTTTTTTTTTTTTTATCACACCGGCCGATTCCTCACCAGGCTGGGTTGGCCCGAATAAAGAAAACTTTCACCTCTTCACTCCATCAACTGTCTTGCCAGAAGGGTGCTTACACTACAGTTTTTAAACTGCAACATTAAACACCCCTCCTTCAGGAGTGAGGCACTGTACATTACCATCCCGGACTCAAGTCCGGCCTGCGGTTATCCCTGAATCCCTTTAAACTGTTACTTTGCTCACACTCCAACTGCACGTTTCAAGTATTAAAACCCATTGTCTCCATTTCAATCCTATCAACACGCTCACGCATGCTGCTGGAGGTCCAAGCCCTCGAACAATCACCTCCTTTTACCCCTCCCCTTTTTCCCCAACCTTCTAGGGCGACCCTACCCCGCATTCCTTCCACTACAGACTTGTTACACTTCCTTCGAAGTCATTCTGTTTCGCTACATTCTCTCTACATGTACAGAACACCTCTTCAACCCTTCCCTCAGCCATCGGGACAACAGTTTTTTGGTATCCCGCACTCTCCTAACTTCAAATACGAATTCTCTGCATTATTTTACACCACACATTGCCCTCAGACATGACATCTCCACTTGCCTCCAGCCTTCTCCTCGCTTGCAACATTCTTCACCCACGCTTTACACCCATATAAGTGCGTTGGTAAAAACTATTACTATAATACATTCCCCTCTTTGCACAAAGGACAAAAAGTTCTTTGTCTCCACAGACTCCTAAGTGCACTCTCACTCTTTTTTCCCTCATCAATTCTATGATTACACCTCATCTTCATAGACATCCGCATGACCACGCTACACTCCCAAATACTGATTACGTTCACCTCCTCCATACTCTCTACGCACTCTCACTGATAAACAATCTTTCAATCACTAATCTTTTTTGTTATCTTCATAACTTACTCTTTCCTGTATTCACCTTTAAATTTTCTTCTTTTGCACACCCTACCCAAAATTCATCCACAATCTCTGCTCACTTCTTTCTTCAATTTCTCAACAGACTTATACCTAATTTTTGCACTCTTTTTATTCCCTTTGCCTTTATACAAGGAAACTATGCATGCTCTCTGCCAATCCTAGTACTTACCTTTTCCATACATTTATTAAACATAATTGCACAACACTCCAAAACTATATACCCACCTGCTTTTAAAATTTCTATTTTATCCCATCATCCCCGGATGCCTTACCCCTTTCATTTTACCTACTGCTCATGAACTTCCCCCACACTCACAATGCTTTCCTCACTCCTACAAGCTGATGTTCCTCCTTGCCCTATACACGAAATGACAGTTCCCTATTCTTCATCAACATTTAACAATTCCTCAAAATATTCCTCCTTCTTGAAAATAGTACATAAAAAGTAAATAGAAAAAAATACGGATGACGGCAGTCGGCAATTGTTGTTCAATTTTGGCAAACTCACGCCTCCATATCTCGGTAAGTATTGACGGGTTAAATTTTTTTGTTTAGCTAGAATATTTAGAAAAAAAAAACTATTTTTTCATGAGAATTTTTTTTTTTTTTTTTTTTTAAATTTAGCGACCCTGGGAAAGAAGTTTCGGAGTGGGCTGTCGAACCTCAAAGGGTTATGTGGTATTTTAGGAGAGACACAAATCTCTCCAAAGTCAATATGGCTTTGTAATGGGCTGTTCTACATGACCCCTTACTACGTTGCGATAAGTATGTTGTAATGACTTTGTGAATAACACTCGGTTATTGCCTATTTTTTTACCTTGAGAAGGCATATGACCCATACTTGGAGGTATAATATTTGGCCAAGCCCACGCCTTAGGCCTCTGTGGCATCTACCATCCTACCTTAAGAACTGTTTAACTGACAGACATTTCCGTGTTCAGGTTAATAATGTGCCTCTCCCGGGGGCTTTGTCCGCTGAAGGTGTCCCTCAGGGATGTGTTTCTGAGCACAACACTTTTTTCTCTTGCTATAACAGATTTGGCTTCTAGTCTTCTATCCAATACGTATTTAGTCATCACTCTTATGTTGATGACTTCGCTATTGCTTGTGCAGGCGGTTGACTGTCACCTCATTACAGTTTCTCTCCAGCATGCGGTCGACCGTGTTTCATATTGGGTCACTACGCATGGGTTTAAATTTTCCAGTACCAAAACTCACCAAATTACTTTAAACTAGTTATTTCTGTCATCTCCGATCATCCTTTGTACCTTTATGGTTTCACTTATCCCTGAACGTGATACAGTCAGGTTTCTAGGCCTTTTTCTTTGGACCTTTAGTTTATCCTGGAAAACCTCCATTACCTCCCTGAAGGCAAATTTGTCACACCCGGCTAAATCCTTCTTAAAACCCTTGCTCATCTTTCATGGGGAGTGATCATCGAGCTCTCCTTCGCCTACATTCAGCCCTCATTTTAAATAAAAAACTATTTATGGACCAGATCTATTCAGCAGCCTCTCCTGCTACTCTCTCTAGCCTTAATTCCATCCATCATCAGGATTACGTTTATGCCTTGGTGCATTTTGCTCTTCCCTGTTGGAGCCTCTATGCAGAAGCGAATGTTCCATCCTTGCCCGATCCCCGTGATGCCCATTGCCTTCGTACTATGTACACTCTCATGATCTCCCAATCCTTCAATTTATAGAATAGTCACCGTTATTAGTAGACATTCTTTATTCGTTCGCTCCCCCTGTTTGGTCCATCCCTTTTCTCTTCGCCTACATTCACTCGTCTTCCCTTCAGTTGCCACCTTTCTATGTTCATGTAGCATCTCACTTTTCCCTACCCCCCGGGAAGTTCCAGCTGTTCGAGTCTGTTCTTTCTCACTCCCTTATTCAAAGCCCAACTGCCAAAGGTAGCTTCCCGCTCTTTTTTCTGACCACTTCCACTCTCATTCTCATGCCATCACAGTGCACACAGATGGCTCTAAGTCTTCTGACGGTTTTCAGATTCGCAGCAGTGTTTCCGGACAGCATCGTGCGGGGCATTTACTGTCTTCGGCTAGCATTTTTACTGCTGAATTGTATGCCATTCTTGCAGCAATTATCCGTATTGCATCTTTGCCTGTGTCATCATTTGTGGTTGTTTTAGTGCCCTTTACAGGCCCATACAAAAATTTGATAAACCTCGCCCCCTAGTTTCTCCATATCCAACGTTGGTTATGCCGTATCTTTACCAAGCATAAAGATATTGTTTTTTGTTGGGTCCCTGGTCATGTTGACGTACAGGGCAATGAACAGGCAGACACTGCTGCGCGGTCAGCAGTACATGACCTTCCAGTTTCATATAGAGGTGTTCCATTCACGGACTATTTTGCTGTTATTTGCTACCCACCTTCAAAACCCATTGGCAACAAAGTTGGTCTGCTCTGCTCAGTAACAAAATTCGTTTCTATTTAAAACCCAGTATAGGCTACTGGCCCTTTCTTGTCATCAGCGTCGAGGTTGGGAGACTACTCTCTCCCGCCTTCGCATTGGCCACACTCATCTTACTCGTAGATATCTCATGGAGAGGCGCCCTGCTCCTCCCTGTGAGAACTGTCAGGTTCCAGTATCGGTCAGCCACATTCTGTTAGACTGCCCACTCTATCAACGAGACGCAGTTTACCTCCAACGTCGTCTTCGCTCTGCTGCTCTCTCTTTACCTTCCCTTCTTGCTGATGGACCCTCCTTTCATCCGGACTCTCTCATTGACTTTTTGACAACAACTGACTTAATCCATGAACTCTGATGATGATGCTTTAGCATTCCCTCACCCTTTTACCTCAACCTCTTGCTACCCCCTCCCCCCCCACCCCC
>NW_026509240.1:0-14739 GCF_026875155.1 Cherax quadricarinatus
CAGGGGGTGGGGGAATCACCACCGGGGCTTCTTCAGGGAGGCGGAGGGGAAATAAACCACCGGGGCTACTGTCGGGGGTAAAGTGGAAATAAAACCCCGGGCTAATGCAGGAGGCGGGATGGGAAAACACCACCGGGGTTTCTGCAGGGAGGCGGGATGGGGAATAACACCACCGGGCTACGTCATGGGGGCGGGAGGGGAAAATAACACCACCGGGCTACGTCAGGGGGCTAAGTGGGAATAACCCACCAGGCTACGTCAGGGAGGGGGGAGTGGGAAAAAAACCCCGTGGCTTCGTCAGGGGGGCTGGGGGGAATAACACCACCGGGGCTTCTGTCATGGAGGCGGAGGGGGAAAAACACCCCCATGCTACGTCATGGAGGTGGAGTCTGAAAAAAACACCACCGGGGGTTTCTTCATGGGGGGCTGGAGGGGGAATACCATCACGTGGCAAATTCGGGGACGGGGAGGGGGAATAACCCCAAAACCGTTGTACTTCCAGGGGCTTAGGGGAATAAAAAACCCACCGTGGCAATTTAGGAGATTGGGTGGGAAAACACCACCGGGGCTACTGTGAGGAGGCGGGAGTGGAAAAAACCACCTTGGCTAATTGGGGGAGCTACCTTATCTACCTGAAAAGCATTCCGGGATAAATGCTCCTCGGCCCGTCCAGACCGGGTTTTCCCCTGGTAAATCAGGGCCTGTAAACAACCGTTACTGCGGTCGCACGTGGTCAACGACGAACCCCACCCCTGATCTGGCACTGACTTCAGGTATTTGTCCTGTCCCTCTTGAAAAAACCGGGGCTTTGGTAATTTCCTTTAGGCTGGGGGAAAGCTTGAACAGTCTTGGCCCCCTACACTTTTGTTTTTTAAAGTGAAAACCATGGCCCCCCTACTTTCACTAGGGTATGTTGCTCGCCTCCCATCTTTTGTTTTCATTCATAGGGAGTATATCTGGGTGCAATTAGAACCGTCCCCCAGAACTTCCGGGGTGTAATTATGATATATCCCTCTCCCTGCGCTCATGATACAATTCAAGTGTTCCAACTTCCCATATTAAGGTGTTTGACTAAATTTATCGTGCAGAAAAGGGTTCTCTGTACATCTTAGATCTGCTTTCACCTCCTAATCCTGGGGAAAGACATTGGAAACAGGGGGGTGGGGGAGTCACTGCCCCAAAAACCGTTTGGATTTTGACAGCTAGAGGAGAACAGTGGAGAAGCAAAGACACATAATAGGAACACTTTGGGGCGGGGGCCCAAGGGGGGAATTGCAGTGAGGTAAACCCACCCAGAAACACGGAGGCCAAGGCAAATATGATGAAGTAATAAGCAAGGTTGACACACTGAAAGTGGCCAGAAGGGCTATGCATGCGGGGCAAAGCCCTGATTATTGGGGGTTTCCAAACCAAAGGAAATCGATTGGGAAAACCTGGAGCACAGGGGCCCGAAACGTGGGGGGCTAAGAAAAGGAATAGTACTGGGAAAAAACCCTACACTAAAACGAAAAAGGGCACTACCAAAGAGAGAGAAGAGGAAAGAAGCAGCGAGCTGGGGGTGAGAATTTAGGGCATCACATATGAAAACCTCTTTGGGGCCGTGATAATGTGGTTCTAGCTTCGAAAAATAGAGTTACAGAAGAAGGAAGCAGAAGGGCAGGACGAATAAGCCAAACTAAAGAGAGGAACTACACAGCATAAAATTTCCCCCCACGGGTTCGTGGGACAGGAAATGGGAGGAAGTCATAAACAATATGGGGTAGGGGCAACAATACAAAAGCTGAGGAGAGGGGGTGTACCCAAGGTAACAAAATTACGAGAAGGCCAGGTGACCCTTGGTTCACCCAAAGGGAGAGAGGCCAAAACCAAGATGAAGAAAGGAAAAGTAAAAGGGAAAGGAACAGAAATAAGGAAAAGAAGTCGTAAAATCGAAAGAATATCACAGTAAGAAGAGAGGGCCCCTGGCAATAGAAAAGGGACAGAGCAGCGAAACTAAATCTGACCCAAATCTGTTGTACAGCTACATCAGAGGAAAACGACAGTCAAGGACCAGGTAATCGGGCTGAGGAAGGAAGGAAGGAGATCACAAGAAACGACCGAGAAGTTTTTTTTTTTTTTTTTTTTTTTTTTATATTTTATTTAAAACAAATGACAAAATAATAAAAAAGATACACGACAACAGATTACTGCACTAGAATCGCACTTAACCCGAGACCTAATAACGCACCATACAGTACAGTGGTAATACACATTTCACACACACCACACCGTAAATTACAGTGAATATACACTCACACACAAACACCGTATATTAAGTGGTAATACCTCACACACAACACTATACATTACAGTGATATTGTTTTATTGTTAAAGAACATCTCTAACAAGGTTACATATTACCCAAACATCAAACACTGGAAATTATGAAATTGTACAATAAAACAGAGATAAACAAAACAAACACGCACATGACAAAACACAAGCACACACATTACACTACATGAACACACCCAGGCACATACTAGGTGAGGTTTCTGGCCTAAACACACGTATGCAAGACTATTCTAAATCTCAGGTGCTTAAACCCAAGCACCACGATACTCAAAACATTAATATTGGCGATTATCACGAATCTTAACATACATAGGAAATTTACTATTCAAAGAAGGAAAGGGGATAATACTAAAAGCCCACTATAAAAACATCCAATATAACAACAAAACAACGATGTGATATTTTACATCTCACAAAAAAAGAAAAATAATACAAACTAGTTACATGTAATATAATATTACTGAAAAGCAACCTGTAACACAGCATAAAATATAACAAAAATAAAAACCAATTGCTATATGCTAGGAAACACTTTTTACCACTTACAATTGAATCAAAAACAGTAAAGACTCCTATAACATTTTTGAGTCTCATTGAAAATTTTCATCATAAAGTCCTTGAAATGATTTATACATGATAAAATATGCAATCGTAGTGCTACACCTTCTAAATGATAACTGTGTAGTTGCTGAAACCCTCGGGTAATAACCCTATTGCCTCTAGATATCAAAACTCAATTATACATCCATATAAACCATTTTCTCCATGCTCACACCCAATCTAGGAAAATAGCCCGTCGTATCCCCTTACCCATTTTGCAAACCCATAAATCCTTAATGTGAAATTTTCGATAACCCTCACTAAAATCTCTCTCCCATCCCCTCCATACACCCCTTTAAATTCAAACACTGTGTCCTATAAAAATTGCTCCCCAACGCTTTAAATTTCCCTTGCACGCACGTCCGCCTCCCTCATACCCACATCATGTATATATAATCCGTAATCATATACCCAATCGCATTCTCAACCCTTTTATTCACCCCAGTTATATTAAACTTAAAACCCTCAAAACCTGCAAACCCCCCTCCCCCCACAAACCCTTTAAAAAAACCTTTACCCATCCAAACCCTTATAAGTTAAATACAATCGCAAAAATATACCGTATGATAAATAGTCGCCAATCCTCCACAATCCTTGCATTCCCCATCCACTCGTTCTCTTACAGAATAAAACCATTCCTGACGGCAAGATTCCATGTAAAAATCTATACATAACTTCTCTGACTTTAGGTTTTAAACCAATTTATTTAAACGCCCCCAAATATTATGCCAATCATACATGGGATAAACTCCTTCTACCGCCGCTCCCAAAGCCTTACCATCTACCCTAACAAGATTTCTCAATTTATTTTGTGAGTAAATCCCTCACGTTTAGAAGACCCTAACATTGGCCTCACCTATCATGAACTCCCACCCCCCCCCACCACCACCGCGCATATCCTGATGTATCCTATGAAGACCGTCTTCTTTCGCCCCCCCCTCCCGCTTATAACATGTTTTAAATACATACTTATTATCCTCTTTTCGACATCTATAAAAACCAGCCCTCCACCCAACCGGGAGTGTGACAACCGCTCTACTTAAACCATTCGCTCCCTGTTCCCCAAATGAATCTAAAAACACTTTTTTTGTAACCTTTTAACTCACAACGAAGTATCGGAAATTTTAACCGTAACATGCCATATTTTAAACTAACAATACACATTCCCGTTGTTATCACCCTTTGTTGCAAACTTAAATTAGCAGCTCTTAACCACTAAGACGCTTCAGAACACTATCAACGTACTCCACGGAATTTATTTGTTGTGCTGACTTGATATCATTTACATAACGATCCCACATATTTTTTATTTGGTCCACCCTTTCCCACCTTTCAGCTACCATTCCTTCCTCACGCGACCCTTTTCCAAGATTCATATACTTTGTTTTTCCCCATGTTGATCGTCTTTCCCAGAAGCCTTTTCAAAAACTTTCACTAACTTTCTACCCGAATCAAATCCATTTTTCTCTCACCAAAATCGTCGTGTCGTCGACATTCCAACAATGCCCGCTCCCCCCCCCCCTTTACATTACCCATCCCTTTTTGGTTCCAATAAAACCCTTATCCCTCTAAAAGGGATCTTGAAAACAAGCAAAAAAAATTTGTGAAAGGGGACAACCTTGACGCAAACCCCTTCCCATCTGATCCGATCTCCCAACCTCCCATTTACCTGCACACGCAAAGATGCCTCTTGATACATTAATTTGGCCCATGATATAATTTCCGCCCCAAACCCCTGCCATCTCATGATCTTCCATAATGTCTCCCGTTCCACACTATCATATGCCGCCTCCCAATCTATAGCCAATACCCCCCCCCCCTCCCAATCTTACTCTTTCTTCAATAAAACTTCTAATCATACCGTGACCTTCATACATAACCTGCCCGGCACCCCATATTGTCCCTTGTCAACATTTTGCCCAGGACTTTTTTTATTCTGTTGGCCAAGACCCTTTTCCAAAAATTTATAGTCCCCACATAATAACAGATTGCACGATAATCTTTAACCGTTAATGGCTCACCTTTAGAACTAGACGACCAACAGCCAACCTTTGTTGTTCCCCTAAAACCCCATCCCGCTCATGATATTGAATAAACTACCAAAAACCCCTTAAAACGTTCCAATTTTGAATATAAAAGTCCTGGACAACCCATCAATTCCTGGGCCCTTTACCCAATTTTGCGCCCCAATAAAGCCTCCCAATCTCACACTCCGTTATCGGCCCCCCCAAACATCAAACGATCATGCTCCGTCAGTCACAACCACAAACCTACCGTTTTGACTGCAATGCAATTTCACTTATTCCAACACTTTGCATTTCAATTTAACCCAAGCATCAATATACCCACTCATACCCTCCGCCCGTCGTCAACACCTGATTCACTCATAACCCCTGCATACCTACCTGGACATTCAACCCCATTAACTCCATTGCTTGCGACGTCTGTGTTGATTCCTCAACACACACGCCGACGGCCGATCTCCCCCAAAACCTCTTCAATTCCACCCTTAAGCCTTTCCCCATCAAACCTTTCATTTTGAAATTTCGTAGTTGCTCCCCTTTAAATTTGTTCAATTTCTGTAACAGGGTAATAGCATTCGCTTGTACATAAACAGTCGCGCAACTGCCCCTACTAAATAACGTTGGAAACCATACTGTACTGATTATATCTCACTCCTTGACTAATATAAAATTCCTTAATTCGCTTTTTGGGTATCATTTCCCACCAATTAACCAAAGCCACATCTCCAGGTTTTTCAACCACAAGGCGTTCCCACATATCCCAAAAAGACAAACGACTTTCCTCTCTCTTCAATAACTTTACATTTAATTTCCAAAATGACGGGCCCCTTCTAAGGCACACCCTCAATATCTACATCCATTACAACTCCTCTATGATCCGAAAAACCACATTTATCACACTCACTCTCCGCACTGTAACCGCACTAGACACGTACATTCTATCTAATCTCGCCGCATAATCTCGTCTAATGAAAGTATGCTCCACATTGCCACCCCCCCCACAAAACATCCATTAAACCCACACTCGTCAATAAATCCCCAGGAACCCCAAGCAACAACCCGCTCCTCGAGGCTCCACATCTTTTCGTCGTATTACACAATTCCATCTCCCCCTATTATCGCTACATTTGGTAAACTACTAGATGATATACTAATACATCTTGTACAAAATGAGTTTTAAGTCGTACACTCCCTCGGCCGGCCCATATACACATACAAAACTTATATGTACTCTACCCCATAAAACCATCCACCCTAACACCTCCCCCCCCCCCCCTTTCACTATTGGGGTACTACAAACGGGGTATTTTCCTTTACCAGAATGGCGACGCCTCCTTTTTAACCTCGTCGGGTATTCCATATACACAAACGTAACCCTCTAATTCTAACTCATATCCAATTCTGTAATTGTTTCTGGATAAATACCACATCCACATCTAGACGCACCAAAAATTCATTAAACCACTTTTGCTTCCGCTCAAAATCTCAAACCGTTAATATTTATTGTCAAAACCTTAAAGTCAATTAATGGGATTTTCCTTTGGTTCTAGGGTTTTAGACTTTTTACTTATACATTTTACATCTCTATCCCTCTCCCCTTTTTTGGGAATCACCTTGAAAACTCTTTTTTCGTGGGTTCACTGTTCCCCTTTTCCCCTGTACATCCGCCCAAGACTTTTTCCCCCGCCTTTGGGCAGGGGTAAGCACGTCGTCTGAGTCTTGGTGGGTCGCAGTTCGCTTTCGCGTCCTACCCTCCCCCCTACATTGGGATTATCTTTAGTACTATCATGATGCACCTCCACATCTGCTATATTTACCACATACCATGCGACACCCCAGACTCAATGTTTCATCCGCGCCTCACCAGATGCTCAACCAATCCCAAATTTGCACCTGGTTCCTCCCCACGGTTGACGATCGACTCGTCTAACAATACATCCATGCCTTCACTAAAAACGCCCGCTACATCCTCTCCCCCATAGTGGGCAAGTCTCTTCAAATACTTATTTAATCCATACGGTGATTCTTCTCGCTGTTTTTTCATCCTCCAAAGCATTCTCCCTGCCTTTTTCTACCTCTTCACTCCAAGATGTCCGTTGTCGAGACGGGGGAGCATAAACTGTTCTCGTCCCTCCACTTCCTCGACCTCTTCCGGTTGTTGCTGTTGCGATATTGGGAATTCCCACGACGCTTACCACACTGTGCCGCTATGTGGTCATACAAACCACACAGCCGACACGTACGACGTTTTCCCCGCATATGTTACATATACTTGAGTTTTGAAATGCTTGCAACATAATATAGGACGGTATGGGATGGCGTAGGTCATTTTGACTGATATGTTTCCCTCCAAACTTCCAGCATAAGGTCCAGCGGCCCACCACCTGCAGAGGCTATATGAACCGTACCATAATTACGTAGTTCATCTTTTATAAAAAAATTCCCTTCCCCCTCAAAAGGCACATTCCTTATTTAACCCATGTGTAGTGTCGTGATACATCCAGTAGACGTACTGAAACACTGAATTTACGGCTATAATGGTCTCTTTATACTATCCACCACCGCTTCATAAACATTTGCTGACGTCATTTTAACGAAGATCCTGTCGTCCCATTAAATGCTACACCACATATCTCTTCATTTGCGATACCGTAGGTATCCCCGGATAATCGCCCGGGAGTAACAAGTCCATCGTGGCTCCAGTGACAGCCCCACGGGTCAACTCAACGCAAACAGTGTTGATGCGCCTGTAGCTCTGCAGCGCCATGTTGGTAAATGAGCAGCACACGTCCTCACTTCTCAATGGTTGTGACGAACTGAGGTAGCTCGCCTGAAAACAGCAGAGGGGTGCCGTGCACAACCGCACTCCACCGAGGTCAGGCAGCGAATGACCCAGAAGTATGTGAGGAGCTCAACATGAGATTCAGAGAAATGTTCACAGAGGAGACAGAAGGGACTCCAGAAAGACGGGTAGGTGGAGTACACCATCAAGTGTTGGACACAATACATACAACCGAGGAAGAAGTGAAGAGGCTATACACAAATAACCCGCACATAAAAGAGAGAGGCTGCTAAGCGAGCTAGATGCCTCATGGGTCCTGAGGGAGGGAGCAGAGGCACTATGTGTACCACTAACAACAATCTTCAACACACCTATAGAAACAGGGAGACTACCTGAGGCATGAAAAACAGCAAATGTACTCCAATTTTTTTAAAAGGAGACAGACAAGAAGCACTAAACTACAGACGAGACATGTATAGTATGCAAAGCCGTGGAGAAGATCACCACGAGAAGATTGGTGGAGCACCTAGAAAGGAATGAGCTTACCAACAACAGCCAATATGGTTTCAGGGACGGGAAATCCTGTGTCAAAAACCTACTGGAGTTCTATGACAGGGTGACGGCAGTAAGACAAGAGAGAGAGAGGGGGCTGGGTAGATTGCATTTTCTTGAACAGTAAGAAGGCGTTTGACACAGTTCCACACAAGAGATTAGTGCAAAAGCTGGAGGACCAAGCAGGGATAACAGGGAAGGTACTACAATGGATCAGGGAATATTTGTCAGGAAGACAAGACAAGCGTCATTATGGTTGTTTGTGTCCTATTTCTCACCAGCCACGAATACTTTAATCCATAAACCAGAGGTTACAGTAATTTCTAATGGTGAGTGACTGTCTTCTCGGTGTATATATCTTGTGTCTGCACATTAATATATTAACAGTCATAAAATAACTTATGACTGATGTAAATAGTCAAAATATATGCGAGAATTTAAAGTATTTACAGATTTACTCATACAAAAATCCGTTCGTGGGGAAAAAATATGTAAAACAGCATAATAACTTTTTAGAACAGTCGTCGCTGGGGATAATAAGGACAAAACCATGAGGGATCCGGTCCAATTTTTAGTTAAAATCATTAATGAACCGGTTTTATACTGCATTGATTTTGCCACCAAAGTTTATAAAAGGATGACTATTTATGATGATTGGACACTGAAATTTTAATAAAGTTATCTCCCAATTTTTAATTTATTTCTCTGACTCTTTTATTTGTATATCTGAATCTTTAATATATTAGATATTTTCAGGTCTCATTCTTTATTTTATTCTAAAAATATGTGTCATCTTACTTACAAAAGTGATGTATCTCGGTGGATCATTCAGTGTCGCTTTAATTTTTTGGTAAGAAAATGATGTGGATCAAATATTTTGTTCTAATCTGTACGAGAATTAACATTAAAACTGTAATAACAGCACTAAATTATTATATGTATTATCGTGTGTGCCGTCAGATAGACTATCATCAGACAGGCTGCACCATCAAACAGGCTGCACCATCAAACAGGCTGCACCATCAAACAGGCTGCACCATCAAACAGGCTGCACCATCAAACAGGCTGCGCCATCAAACAGGCTGCACCATCAAACAGGCTGCACCATCAGACAGGCTGCACCATCAAACAGGCTGCACCAACAAACAGGCTGCACCAACAAACAGGCTGTACCATCAAACAGGCCGTACCATCAAACAGGCTGTACCATCAAACAGGCTGTACCATCAAACAGCTGCACTATCAAACAGGCTGTACCATCAAACAGGCTATACAATAAAATAGCTGTATCATCGAACAGGCTGTACCATCAAACAGGCTGTACCATCAAACAGCTGTACCATCAAACAGGCTATACAATAAAATAGGCTGTATCATCGAGCAGGCTATACCATCAAACAGGCTGCAACCATCAAACAGGCTATACCATCAAATAGGCTGCACCATTAAACAGGCTGTACCATCAAACACCTGCACCATCAAACAGGCTGCACTATCAAACAGGCTGCACCATCAAATAGGCTATACCATCAAACATGCTGTACCATCAAACAGGCTGTACCATCAAACAGGCTGTACCATCAAACAGGCTGCACCATCAAACAGGCTGTACCATCAAACAGGTTATACCATAAAACAGGCTGTACCATCAAACAGGCTATACCATCAAACAGGCTGCACCATCAAACAGGCTGTACCATCAAACAGGCTGCACCATCAAACAGACTGCACCATCAAACAGGCTGTACCATTAAACAGGATGCACCATCAAACAGGCTATGCCATCAAACAGGCTGCACCATCAAACAGGTCGTACCATCAAACAGGCTGCACCATCAAACAGGCTGTACCATCAAACAGGCTGTACCATCAAACAGGCTGTACCATCAAACAGGCTGTACCATCAAACAGGCTGTACCATCAAACAGGCTGTACCATCAAGCAGGCTGTACCATCAAACAGGCTGTACCATCAAACAGGCTGTACCATCAAACAGGCTGCACCATCAAACAGGCTGCACCATCAAACAGGCTATACCATCAAACAGGTTATACCATCAAACAGGCTATACCATCAAACAGGCTATACCATCAAACAGGCTGTACCATCAAACAGTTGTACCACAACAGGCTGTACCGTCAAATACGCGAAGCCATCAGACAGGTTTCACTAAAAGAGACTGTAAAGCAGAAAGTCTGAACCACGATCGTTACTGTTAAATAGGCTACATCAGCAAATAAGGTGTACCATTAGTTAGGGTGTACCAACAAATAAGCTGTACCAGCAAGAATGTTACATTATTAAATTGGTTTTGTCATCACCTAGAAATATGACTAATCACTTTTAACCATCTTATCCAATTTCGTTTGTTTCGTAGGTTCTAATATCTTAATATCTATTGTGTAGGCATGATGAAAAAGTAGACTAATTGTGAAGTCAATGAACCACAGACTACAGGAAGCAATGGCTGCGTTATGATGTGACATAATTATCAGAGCTTTGTGTCTAATTTGTTGAAAAAGTTTGAGCAGGCGGAGGGGAAAATTCTTTTGTTCCAGTCCAGTACTGGATTTGATGTAAACTTAGTGGCCACTTTATTAGATACACCCTCTTTGCCACTAAAACACCCTGGGTTCTTTGTGATATGGATTTAGCAAGGTGTTGGAAACATTTCTTCGACATCCTGGTCTCTGTTGACATGATAGCATCACACAGTTGCTATATATTTGTCGGCTGCACATTATTGCTGCGAATCTTCCGTTATACCACATTGCAAAAGTTTACGCCAAATTCTGATCCTACGGGTAGATCGTATGGTGAAGCAAAAATCGCAATTTGTCAGAGGCACCGTATCATTTTTTCAATGTTTCAATCTTCAACTTGTCAGTTTCGGTGAATCTGTGTCCAATGTAGCCACATTTCCAGTTCTTAGTTGACAATAGTGGAACCTGGTGTAGATTTCTGATGCTGTAGCCCATCCACCTCTAGGTTCGATGTGTTGTGAGTTCAGAGATGCTCTTTTCCATACCACCATTGTAACGCATTGTTATTAAAGTTAATGTCGCCTTGATTGTCACTTGAACCAGTCCAGTCATTCTCTTCTAACGTCTCATTATTAACAAGGCGTTTTTCACCTTCAAAACTGTCACTCACCGGATGTTGGTGTTTTGCACACAATTCTCTATCAACACTGAAATTCTTGTGCGTCAAAATCCCAGATCAGGGAGTTTAAAATACTCAAACCCCCCTTTTAGCTCTAACAATCATTCCACCGTCAAAGTCACTTTGATCGCACTTCTTTTTTCTTTTGAACAACAACTGATATACTTGATCATGTCAACACGACATAACATGGTGAGTCAGCTTTAACAATCAAAAGGGGCGATACAACATAGCGTGTTGAGTCAGCTTCAACAATCAAGGTCTACAGACGAGATTTACAACCTCGCTCCAGGTTCAAATTTATGTTGCAATAATTCCCTCAGTTGCAGGCTCAGCTGTGATGGATTTTGTTGATTACTTTTTCCCGGAAGATAGGAATGTCTGACACACGTGAACGGGGTTTTTTCTCCAGACATTTCCCATTGTCCATTTAGACATTTCTGGTCGTTTTTCTCCCAGACGTGTGGGTCACTCCTATAGTAATGTGTGTCGTTCCTCCAGATATATCGGAATGTTCCTTCAGATATCTGCTAATCGTTCCTCCAGACATGAGCGGGTCGTTCCTCCAGAGATGTGCTGGCCGTTCCTCTAGACATGCGTGGGTCGTTCCTCCAGACATGTTCGGGTCGTTCCTCCAGACATGTCGGGTCGTTCCTCCAGACATGTGCGGGGCGTTCCTCCAGAAAATGTGTGGGTAGTTCCTCCAGACATGTTCGGGTAGTTTCCTCCAGACATGCGGGTAGTTCCTCCAGACTGTGTGGGTATTTTCCCCCAACAAGTCGGGTAGTTCCTCCAGACATGTGTGGGTAGTTCCTCCAGACATGTGCGGGAGTTCCTCCAGACTTTCGGGTAGTTTCCTCCCGACATGTGCGGGTAGTTCCTCCAGACATGTGCGGGTAGTTTTCTCCAGACAAAGTGCGGGTAGTTCCTCCAACATGTGCGGGTAGTTCCTCCAGACATGTGCGGGTATTCCACCAGACATGCGGGTAGTTCCTCCAGACATGCGGGTAGTTCCTCCAGACATGTGTGGGTAGTTCCTCCAACATGTGCGGGTAGTTCTCCAGACATGTGCGGTAGTTCCTCCAGACATTGCGGGTAGTTTCTCCCCGACATGTGCGGTATTCCTCCAGACATGCGGGTAGTTTCCTCCAGACATGTTGGGTAGTTCCTCCAGACATGTGCGGGTAGTTCCTCCAGACATGTGTGGGTAGTTCCTCCAGACATGTGCGGGTAGTTTCCTCCAACATGCGGGTAGTTCCTCCAGACATTGAGGGTATTCCTCCAGACATGTGCGGTAGTTTCTCCGACCCTGTGCGGGTAGTTTCCTCCAGACATGTGCGGGGAGTTCCTCCAGAAAATGTGCGGGTAGTTCCTCCAGACATGTGCGGGTAGTTCCACCAGACAATGCGGGTAGTTTCCTCCAGACATGGCGGGTATTCCTCCAGACATGCGGGTAGTTCCTCCAGACATGTGTGGGTAGTTTTCCCCCAGACCTGTGCGGGTATTCCCTCCAGACATGTGTTGGGGAGTTCCTCCAGACATGTGCGGGGAGTTTCTCCAGACATGTGCGGAGTTCCTCCAGACATGTGCGGGTAGTTCCCTCAGACATGTGCGGTAGTTCCTCCAGACATGTGCGGGTAGTTCCACCAGACATGCGGGTAGTTCCTTTCCCGACATGGCGGGTAGTTCCTCCAGACATGCGGGTAGTTCCTCCAGACATGTGTGGGTAGTTTTCCCCCAGACATGTGCGGGTAGTTCCTCCAGACATGTGTGGGTAGTTTTCCCCCAGACATGTGCGGGTAGTTCCTCCAGACATGTCGGGTAGTTCCTCCAGACATGGGCGGGTAGTTCCTCCAGACATGTGCGGGTAGTTCCTCCAGACATGTGGGGGGTAGTTCCTCCAGACATGTGCGGGTAGTTCCTCCAGACATGTGCGAGTAAATTTTCCCCCAGACATGTCGGTAGTTTCCTCCAGACATGTGGGTAGTTCCTCCAGACATGTGCGGGTAGTTCCTCCAGACATGCGGGTAGTTTTCCCCCAGACATGCGGGTAGTTCCTCCAGACATGTGCGGGTAGTTCCTCCAACATGCGGTAGTTTCCTCCAGACATGTGCGGGTAGTTTCCTCCAGACATGTGCGGGGAGTTCCTCCAGACATGTGCGGGTAGTTTTCCCCCAGACAGTGCGGGTAGTTTTCCCCCAGACATGCGGGAGTTTTTCCCCCAACATGTGCGGGTAGTTCCTCCAGACATGTGCGGGTAGTTTCTCCAGACATGTGCGGGTAGTTCCTCCAGACATGTGCGGGTAGTTCCTCCAGACATGTGCGGGTAGTTCCACCAGACATGCGGGTAGTTCCTCCAGACATGCGGGTAGTTCCTCCAGACATGTGTGGGTAGTTCCTCCAGACATGTGCGGGTAGTTCCTCCAGACATGTGCGGGTAGTTTTCCCCAGACAGGGCGGGGAGTTCCTCCCGACAGTGGGCCCGGGGAGTTTTCCCCCAGACATGGCGGGTAGTTCCTCCAGACATTTGGGGGGGAATTTCCTCCAGACATGGGATAGTTCCTAGCTGTGGGGTTTCCCTCCAGACAGTGGGGGAGTTTCCTCCAACATGTGGGTAGTTCCTCCGCTGCGGGGTTTCCTCCAACATGCGGGGATTCCCCGACATGTGGGTAAAATTCCCCCATGCGGGAGTTTGAATTGCGGGTATTTTTCCTCCAACATGTGCCCGGGTAGTTCCTCCCTTGCTTTTTTTCCCCAACATGTCGGGAGTTACCCAAAGCGGGTATTCCTCCAACATGTGCGGGAGTTCCTCCAGACAAGTTTTTTCATTTTCCTCCAGACATGTGCGGGGGAGTTTCCCCGAATGTCGGGGGAGTTCCTCCAGACATGTCAGTATTCCCCCTCCAGACATGTGCGGGTATTCCTCAGACATGCGGGGAGTTCCTCCAGACATGTGCGGGTATTCCCCAAATGCGGGGAGTTCCTCCAACATGTGCGGGTAGTTCCTCCAGACAGTGCGGGTAGTTCCTCCAGACATGTGCGGGTAGTTTCCCAGAATTTTCGGGGAGTTTTTTCCAGACATGTGCGGTAGTTCCTCCAACATGTGCGGGGAGTTCCCCCAACATGCGGGGGATTCCTCCAGACATTGGGGTAGTTCCCTCCAGACAATGCGGGTGTTTTTCCCCCAAAATGTGGGGGGGTATTCCCCCCAGACATGTGCGGGGAGTTCCTCCAGACCTGGCGGTATTCCTCCAGACTGGGGGTAGTTCCTCCAACATGTGCGGG
>NW_026509241.1:0-13623 GCF_026875155.1 Cherax quadricarinatus
CCTTTGGGAAATGTCCCCCCGCTTCCATTGTCTAAAAATCGCAACTGGTACACTATTTTCCACAAGATTTGCTTTATTGTTCACAATCTTATCACAAAAGAAGCTATCCCTTTCTCTGAAAGTGTTTATTTTTGTTTTTGAGACACTTTGTTCCACTAAACGCAGGATCAGTTTTCTTTTTGGTTTTTTCCTGCATCAGTGTGCCCTTTCGTAGGTCAAAAGTAATCTGAAGACACCCCAGCCCCCTACACCGTAAATCCCCCCCGCACATAAAGGAAAAGCTGCCCTAGTACTTTTGCTTCCTTGCACTTCCTCCTTGAAGCAAAGCTGAATGTTTGATTATTGCTGTTTAAGCATAGACAACAATGTTCACCACTTTTACCATGGAAATAAAGGGGACAGGATTTTCCTTAATTGTCCTGCAAAGGTAAGAGATGGACTATCTTTTATTAAACTACACTTTGAACACTAGATGCAAGGAGCGTTGGTCGTCACGTCGCATTACTCGTACTGCATCTGGGTCAATTACTCGCGTAGCAAAGTAAAAACAAAAAAAAAGAGCTTCCCCCTTCTGAGAGGGCTGGCCCCTCAGGGCTGAAAGGTGCTAAAGGGGCTGATACCCCCCTTCGGAGAAAATTTCTCCACAAAGGTATAATTTGAAGAATTTTTAGTGGTTTTCAAATCCGTAGTAAATTCACGAACTGACATAGATGAGATTGCTGAGTTCAGTTATTTAAATGCTTGTGAAGGGAGAACCCTATGAATTGATTAAGTCTTTTGGTTTAAAGGCAATTAAAAATAGCCTTACCTTTTAGCAGACATTCTTTGATGCTGACAAGCAGGTTAGACGTGTGCAGTCTTAATATAAAGCTTGAAGCCACCCAAAATTGTTTTTCAGACCCAAAATAGCAATAGTCTCAGATCTCTGGGTGCTAAAATATCCCAAGACAATGTGATTGGTTTTATCAGTGGTATTCTACAGGATAAGCGTCACCACAAACTATTGAACGATTAAATTTTATGTTCAAAAACATATTTAAATTTGTGGGGAAAAATTAAGCAATGGTTTAAAACCAAATATTTCATGCATGCAAGCAACGAGACAAAATGAAAAATCACAAATCCAGTGGATAACAAACCTTCAACTCGTATAAAAGAGTTCCCTACTCCCACTAAACCACATAAGGGGAAAACTCTTTTAAAGGATTTATCAACCGTAATAAACAGACAGTAAACGGGACTGTCACAATAAACGCACCCCAAAATTTTTACTTTGTAAGGAACACATTGGGCACGTATTGTATTCAATAACATCAATGGAGGCACGTAAACAACGTGTTCATCGTGAAAAGGTGCCCCAATGTTTGGGTGATCAAAAGGGGAGGTAAATGCTCACTGCAAGGTTTTAAATGCGGGGTTGCTTTATACAGCATTATGCCAAATACTTTTGTAAACAGCCAGACTTCCACAGAATCAGGAAGTCAAAAGCAACAACATAAATGTGAGAGATAAGTTTAGAGCAACAGTTATTTAAAAAATTACAAAAAAACCAATGTGCTAAATTATATGATAAGTCTCACAAAGGTCCCTTCATAAGAAAAAAGTTTGCAAAAACTGAATAAAAACCCCTATGCCAAAGTACATTAGACATAGCTTTTTTTTTCCCCAAAATTCGGGGAAAAAACAGACAATACCTCCCAGAATCTCTGTTGGTCTAGAAAACAGGAGAAAAGAAGAGAAACTGTGGTGAAAATGATTTGCCTAAGATGTGCAGACCCCAGGTATTAAAAGAAACGTTGCAGCACTGAAAGCAGCAAAGGTCAAGTTGCCTGTCCTGACATACAGCGGCCCCACATTGTCCAATTGATTTAATTCTGGAAGTGATTTTTATCACTGTTTTGTGAAAAATATGAAGTAAACTGATGTTATTTCCTGAAAACAGCGGAGGCCCCACATGTATGTGGTCCCTTCCCCCTCTCAAAGTGAAAAAGAAACTGATATTGATTCAGTGGAAAATGTACTAGTTAAAAGAATAACCGCAATCATGTACCACAGAAAAAAAATTATCATTATGGAAGAAGAAAAAGAACCATTGATAAGTTTAGGTTTTTAGTGCGAAAGGTATTGCCGAAATTTAAACCAAGCGCACAAGGTCTAGACTCATAGCCAAAAATTTTGGACACTGTCAAAATAAAGGTGGACAGTATTGGGGTTAGGCACCATGTAAATTAAATCCACACTCTCCCAAACAATTATCCATGGTTTTCGGACAAATAAAAGCAAAAATTTCCTGAGTAAAAGAACCAGAGCTACTAATGTCTATGATAATATATACAAGAACAGTGGACAAAAGTTCATTGGGGAAAGTGTCAAAAGACAATTTGAAGACGAAGTATTATCTCCCCACCATGGAGCAGAAAAGATTCTGAAACCACCCCATTACGTGTTGTTTTAATTGCAGTGCACGTGCAAAAAAGATGTAGCAAGTCTTAAATGCTGTCTGATGACCGGACCCTCATAACTGAGAAGCTTGGAGACGTGCTTATGAAATTTCGCAAACCCTATGCCTACACGGCTGATATTTCCCAAAAGTAGGACTACAAAAATAGATAGGATTTCTCGATTTTGTGGATGAAAATCCACTGATCCCCCAAAGTCCTGAAAAAATTATTTTTTTCAAATCAGTTTATTTGGTGCAACATCCTCTCCATTTTTACTAGAAACTCTCTAATACACATTTGAAAAAATCTGAAAGTCTCTTAAGAAATCTTTAAAAAAAAATTTCTATGTTTTCAAAAGGGACTGTCATAAAGAGGGAATTTGAAATCCTTATAAGAGAAGGGTAACAAGGAATGAAAGAAGCAAAATGCCCTTTAAAGGGTTTTAATGCTAATTCAAAACAATTAATATAACTTATCAAAAAAAGATTTCCCCTGAAACTGAATTCCTGATTGCAACAATATGCTGGAACACACATGAAAATCTTTGAGTCTCAGAAGGATAAAAATAAAATGCAGACACTCACCATAGTAGTTTTCGTCGAGGTATCACAATTTTTTTTGATCCTATAGGACTCGTCTCACCAATTACCATAAAAGGTTAAAATATTATGAAGATATAGAAAACTCAAAATTGGAAAGGGATGAGAACTGCCTTAGAAATGAGTCAAGCTGGGATGAAATACCAAGGAATTTAAACAACTTCATCAAATTTAAATTTCCCAACAAATAGGTCAAGAGGGAAAAAAGTAACATTACATGTGTTTTTGTGATCGTAAAACCAGAGGGTTTTGGTCCTAGCTTTCAGAGAAGTAATTACTTTAAAGGCCAGGGGGAAACCCCTTGAAGGTCCCGAACGTACCCAATGGATAACAGCACTCTATGTAGGTACAAATTAGCTGTCTATCTCAAAAAAGTCTTGATATCTCCCCATTGAAAAAAAAACCCTGATCGGAATGAAAAAGAAAACAGTTTTTCCATTTGGTTTAAAAAAAAAAAGAGTAAGCTGGTCTATGTACAGAAAAAGTAGCTGAAATAAAAAAGATCAGAGAGATTATCTGTTTCTCCACGTCTCTACCCAAAGAGAATCCAGCTACATGTTGTCACTGGTGTCCCATCAAGAAATTTGTGGATAATAAATTATGACTCAGGACCCCAAATGGACTAAACAAAAAAGGTCACATTTTGCCAGAAGAAACAGTTTACTTGAAATAGCAGAAACAAAGTTGTGTAAAAACTGCAGACACAACAGAAATTCATGATAGATTAAATACCATCTTTGGGTAAATCTTAAGAGTTACACTCTTGTCTTAAATTTTATATAAAATAAAACCTAATTATGAATATCTTAACCCATTAAATACTGGATGAAATAATACAGATGTTTTCTCCAGGTATAAAATTTTTGGGGGAAAACAAAAATAAATCCCCAAGAAACCGTTTATGATTAATTCTCTAGGACTTTATCCGACCCCGAAAAGGGTTTAAGATGTCAAGGAAGAATTATAATTTTTCACTCCTAAAGAAGCCATATTCCAATTTGAACCCCCAAAAATCATTGCTCAAAAACTGGGCTGTGCAAAACGGCCCGTAAAGTGTTACATGGTGGGGTAGCTACACACTTTTTTCATATACGACAAACCTAATGGATACCTCAAGGTAGACAAGTGGTGAAAAAAAAAAAAAAAAAGGACTGTATTACTTGTCGTCACTACGATATGCGAGTATGTCGTATCCGGGCCACCCCCCATATCCCTGAAAGAGTTTGTCATTCCTTTGGGGGTGACAGGTGTAGATTACACGGAAACAATTTTTAACAAAAAGTTGACAAAGTTCCCATCAAGGGGAAAATCTGTTTTTCACTTGTGCTACAACCAGCAGTAATCTGAAGTAGCCACTGACTGTCTGCTGAAACCCTTTTGCAAATATTCAGAAGGGTTTTCAGCAGAAGGGCATGTTCCAGACTGTGATTTCGACAATAAACGAACTTTGCTTTCTTGGTGCTGCTTTTATAAGCAAAATCTTTGATCAACCAGAAGTACAACAGATGCTGAATCAACGCAGTTGTCGTTGGAGATAATTCCCCCCCCTAAATCTCCATGGGACGGCGGATTTTAGAAGAATCGATTTGAAGAATTCCTACAGTTGTGACTGAAATCAACAAACCCCTAATTATGATACGATGATCTGGACAATTTAAATTGTTTTAAGTCCATATATTTACTCCCCGGCAGAAGCTCGAACTGTTTCCCCCCCGAATGATAAGAAATCATAGAGGATCCCTACTTATTTGAACCCCGGGGCAACTCGACTAAATTCAAACACCTTAAAAAAAGTGATTGAACGTTGGGAGAAAAATTTGGCGGAAGAAAATATCTCACCTCATTGAGAGAACACTTCTATGGACTGGTTTTCCCAAAATCTAAGTCCTTAATTAAGACCTGGTGAAAGTGTTTTTTTACAATGAGGGCCGAGGTTCCCCCCAAAGGCCATTTGGAAAAAAAAATTTTGACCATATATCCCGATGCAAATGGAATCATCGGACAGTTTATTTTTTAGCAAAGGGGGTAGTGAACGAGCGGTAAATAAATAAACTAGTGCCCTTAGAATTACACAGTGTTTTTAAAAGAAAATTATGATTTTCCCGAAACCACACAGACTAAAGCGTTCAGAAAAGAAAAAGCAGAGGTGGCGAGTGAGAAAGTCAAATTTAAAGTTAAGTGATGAATGTTCCCCCCGCAGCGAACCCCGTAGCCCCCGGGTGGGAAAAATTTTTTCCAGAAGGGGGGCATCGCCCCCTTTACCCTTTTAGCTCCCTTTTAGCAATGGGGGTCCCAGCCCCCTCGAAAGGGGGAAAAACTTTTTGACTGCTACAGAGTAATTGACCCGAGGCAATATGAGTTGTACGTGGTCAGCGCCATGCTCCTTGAAGAGTCCAGTGTTGCAAAAATGAAATTTTTAAAAAGAAAACAGTTTCCCTCTCTTACCTAAGCAGGAAATTAAGGAAAATCCTGCTCCACTTTATTACCAGGTAAATAGTGCAAAATTTCCTTTATGTTGAGTGGCACTGCAGGGGCCCTGTGAGGTCAGTTTACTTTTGACTGTAAAGGGAGACATTGACGTGCCGGGATAACATAAGATATAAAAAAAGGGGAACACTGCGGGGGCCCTTTGCTGGCCCATACTGGGCGGCCCTTTAAAATTCATCCCACAAACAAAAAAATTTGCCCAAAAAAATTTTTTCAAGCCACCCAAAGAAAAAAGCTCTGATGGAGTCCCACTAAAAATCCAACCCCCCCCAAACCTATGTACTTACCCCAACCTAGTTTTTGAAACTCCCCCAAAGTCCCAGCCTCAATAACCCAACTAGGGAGACTGTTCCACTCATCAACAAACCCCATTTCCCAAAACCCAAAATTTTTTTATGTCCTTTCTAAAACTAAATTATTTTAATTTAAATCCATTTTTCTGCGGGTTTCTCTTGGGGAGACATCCTCAAGAACCCCATTAATATCCCCTTTATTTTAAAACCTATCTTCCACTTATACACTTCGATCAGGGGCCCCCCCATTCTTTGTCTAACAAGTGAATGTAATTAAGGGGTCTTCAATCTTTTTTATAAAGGAAAAAATTTCTAATGCAAAGTATTAATTTTGTCATCCTACGCCCGAATATTTTCTAAGAATTTATTCCATTTTGTAATTTCGGAGACCGAAAATGAGCTGCATAATCTAGGTAGGCCTTTTCTAATGATGTATAAAGCGCAGTATGACCTCTGGACCCTTTTGTTGTTACACTTCTTGATATAAAAACCCCGTAATCTATTTGCCTTTTTTACGTACGCTTAGGCAAATTTCTGTCTTGGTTTAAGGGTTTCTGCTCACCATTTCCCCCCAAATCCTTTTCCAATCTGTTTTGGTAAGTTCCCAATCCCTTTTAAATTATAAGTACTAGGGTTATGGGCACTCCCAAGCTTCAGAACCTTGCATTTAAACTACATTGAACTGCATCTGCCACTTTCAAAACCAAAGAATAGAGTTTGTTTAAATCCTCCTGAAGTTCCATAAAACGGGCCCCAAGACGATCCCGTGGAACCCACTTTTTACGATCCCCACTCGGATTAACCCCATTTATGACACTCTCTGCTTTCCTGTCAGTGACCCATGACCGTCCACAGGCACTTTCCCCCACCCCGGGACGCCACTTTCTTTAACAGTCTATGGTGCGGAACTCTACAAAACCCTTTACTAAAATCTAATAAAAATATAAATATTTTTTTTGGGTCAACAGCCTAAACAGCTTTCAAGAAATTTTAAAAAATTTAGTTGAAAAGACCCCGGCCCCTTTGAATCCACTGAGTATCTTAATCAAGCTATGCTTACGAGATGGCTTCTTATAATCTCAGATAATTGACCTAGTAATTTGCCTACAATTGGGGTCAGCTTATTGGTCGTAATTTAAACGGTAAACGACTTGTCCCTTTTTTAAAAATTAGGAGTTACTTTAGCCATCTTCCACATATCAGACACTAAAAACCTGTTTGAAGAGATAAATTAAAAAATTAGTTAATGGTTCACAAGTTCCATTTTGCATTCCTTAAGAACCCTTGAAAAAAACCCTCATCAGGACCCGGCGACTTATTTTGCTTCAGTCTGTCTATCTGCTTCACAACCATCCACTAGTGACTGTGATGTTCATAATTAACTTCTTCTAGCCCACTGTTAAAAATTAATTACTGAATATTTATAGTGTCTTCCTGTGAAAAAACTGAAAGAAAATAATTATTTAAAATCAAGGAACATTTCATTCTCTTTGTTTAGTAAGGTGCCCATAGTTATTTTTAAGGGGACCTATCTTAACTCTAACTTTTGTTTCTATAGAACCCGGGAAAAAAACTTTTTGGGTTAGTTTTAGAATCCCTAGCAACTTTAATTTCATAGTCCCTTTTAGCTTTTCTTATCCCTTTTTAATTTTCCCCTCTTAATGTCAATATATTATTCATAAGATGACCCCCCACCTCTTTTGATACGCCTATAAATTCCTTTCTTATGCCCTAGTAGAAAATTTGAGCCTATTATTCATCCATTTTGGGTCATTTCTATTTTATCTAATTTCTTTATATGGGAAAAACGCTCTTTGAGCAGCATGTAAAAGTGTTCAGAAAACTGTCAATTGATAGCTCTCTTCGTTACCCCAGTCAAAAGATGATAAGTGTTCTCTAAGCCCAAACGTAACCTGCTAAGCGAAATCTGGGACGTTACTGAGTTATCGCTACTAAACGTACTTCCATTCAATGCTAAAATGTAAAATTTATCTGTGGTCGCTAGCACCCAGTTCCTCGAAATTTCAAATTAATAACAAGGGATTCATTGTTTGAAATAACCAAGTCAAGTAGGTTATTTCCCCTTGTTAGGTTCTGTCACAAACTGCTTCAAAAAACAATCCTGAAATACTTCTAAGAAGTCGTATGATTCTAAATTCCCGGGCAAGAAATTCCAAATCAACATGACTAAAGTTAAAGTCTCCTAGAATTACTACATTATCGTGCCTTGTGGCCTTAACAAATTTACTCCCATAGTAGTTTCCCTTGGTCCCTATCTAAGTTTGGGGGACGGTATACACTCCTAAAATCAGTTTTTCATGCCCCTCTGAAAAATTTTATCCAAACAGGGCTCTGTATGTGTTACTTTATACTTAAAAACCCGTTTTTAGCAACAGTTCAAGCGATCTCGGACATTACAATGCCACCCCACCCCCCTCCCAATACTTCTATCTTCTTGGAACAATTTGAAACCCTGAATTGCATTCCGCAGCATTCCCGACTTTTTGAATTTAAACCACGTCTCAGAAAAGGCAAAACATAAAAGTTACCTACACTAGCAACTAACTCAACTCTTCATCATTCCAGCACTACGGCAATTAGCATAAAAACATTGAAAGACTCACCTTTTCCTTTATCCTTCCTGCTAATTTTTTTTTTCTACTAAACCTTTTATGTCCTTATCCCCCAAGGTCCCTGGCTTTTCAATATCTACCTTTTCTTTATTACTAGTTCCCCTAAACTCGTAAAATTACACACGGGACTTCACGTTTTCCTGCCAAAACCCATACCACAAAACTATTCCATTTTTTAAATCCTAACTGCCCCTCCCTGCAGTTCCCAGGCCCCCCCACCCCACACCGATAATGCCCCCATCCCAGCATCATGTCTTTTCTGAAATAGAAGGGGTCCCAGTTGTCGAAATTTTACCGCATTTTTCCTTACAGTTTTTTGTCCAGCCAAAATTTTAAAAACCAAATTTTGCCCTGGACAACCTTCTTTTTTCCAACCCCCTCCTTGCAAAAAACCACATATAGAGGGTTCCCACCCTTACTTCAAATTTATTTCATTGCTGACCTATACCTGCTAATCGGGTCTTCACTCCTACTCCCCAACATCGTTCCCCTCCAGCACTGAGATCAGATAATGGATTGCTCCCATTACCTCTCATGATGTCATCCAACGGCTAACAATACTCCTCCCAGCCCAGGAAAGCAAACCTCTCTGTTTTCCTACTCTGTCCTTCAAGCAAACGCCCTACCCCATATACCTAACTTGGCTATCCCCAACAAAAAACACTGTTCGATATTTTGCACTAAGGAAATCTCAATAAACACTTACAGAGAAGTATGATCAGCTTCTTTACGACATTATGGTGTGAACAATTATTGATGGAACAGTGTAACAACGAGTTTTTGCGATCCAACAGAGTGTAGTGCGACATTCTTCAAAATCACTATTCTTCAATCAAGACAATCGGATAAATTTGGGCGAAACTACAATGTCAGATACATATATCCGGGCAAGTGACTAAAATCGTGATGTACTACTATTGACTGTGCAGTTGAGTATAAAGTTGTGAGTTAGTCACTCACCATAAACCCCTGTGATAAGTGGACCTTTGAGTCCACAGAAGTAAGTGTTGTCAGCAATCAGTGTCTGATATATGCTGACATAACACCCCGTAGGGGTAAATTATTATTAACGTATTTACTTTTCAGCCCATTGCAAAGTGGATATGACAGCTTCTCAAGACCTCGCCCCGCAGGGCAAACTGTGCAGGCGATGAACTGTCTTACCTAGATAAGTTACCCCTATATTTAAAACTTTAACCTAAGTTGAAAAACCATTTCTCAACACTATACTTAATGAGTAAACACCTTGCAATTAGATGTTTTATACCTGGAGCTATACTTACTGAGTAAACACTTGTGCACCTACTCGTGTATACCTGGAGCTATACTTACTGAGTAAACACTTGTGCACCTACTCGTTATACCTGGAGCTATACTTACTGAGTAAACACCTTTTCACCTATCTGTATATACCTGGAGCTATACTTACTTGCCGAATAAACGCCTGTATATCTACACATGTAATAACCTGGAGTTATAAATTTACTGAATAAACAAAGTTAGTGTTAGTTGTCCAACCTTATACTGCCTGTGCACCCACTACAGTGCCTCTGGTCCCCACCTTTATTCCCCTTCCCCAGTTCTACTCCTCTGTTAGTGAAATTTGTGCCCAAAGTATGATATTCAGCTCTCCAGAGGCAGGGTTTGTGACCCTCAGCTATCAGTAATATACAGGGCCAATACCCCAGCAACCACAAAAAGGCAATACGTTACGTCCTGGCAGTCCTGCACTGCTCTGCTCATGTGCTGTACATGCTTCCCATTCCAGACCTCTTCTATTTCTTCTTCACTGTATTCACAAACACTGTATTCACTAACTCCTCTATCACTGTGTCACTAAAACACTGGAGTTTACTAACTCAACTACATTAATCTCTTATTTTCCCTGGCTTGGGTTCACACTTATTCTGCTTGAATTTTGGTATTGGGATGTGGCAATACCACCAACACCCACACTAGGCCTATGTCCATTGCACTCTCTCTTGGCACTAATTCATATTGTTTTCATGTGTCTGTGTCCTTCACCTCCCTTTTCTAATTGGATAGATCGTGTATCCCTTCTTTGGGTTGTTTCAATGAAAAACTGTCAACTTCCGATGACCCTGACAGTGTCTTTGATTGGGCCCCTAAATACTAAAGATTCACGATCGAAACGAGCTGCCTTCTCCGAGCGTGTGTGTGTGTGTCTGTGTGTCTGTGTAGAGTTGTGTGTGTGTGTGTGTGTGTGTGTGTGGGGTGTGTGTGTGTGTATGTGTGTGTGTTGTGTGTGTTTTGTTGTGTGTGTGTCTGTGTATGAGTTTGGTGTGTGTGTGTGTGTGTTTGTGTGTGTGTGTGTGTGTGGTGTTTGCGATTGCTACTAGGTCCTTTTCTCCCCCTCCCCCATGATTTTAAACAAAACCTGCATTAAATATGTATAATTTCCCCCTCCCAAATAAACTTTCTGGGCTATTTCACGGCCTACTACTCTAGAGGGGAAAAATATCCTAACATCCCTTTGATTCATCTAGTCTTCAATTCCAATTTGTGACCTCTTGTGTCGGCCCCATTCTGAACACCCCCTTTTTTGTCCCCCTTTGCCTTTCCGTGCAATTTTTTAATGCTTATCATGTCTCCCCCTGCCCTCCGCCCTCCGTGCCCATCAGGTGATTTCCCCAACCTTTCTTTCGTAGGGCAATCCCCGTAGCCTGGGACTATTGAAAAACCTTTGCACTTTCTCTAATTTTTGACGGTTTGACTAGGTGGGATTCCAAAAACTGGTGCTGCATACTCCAGTGGGGCCTGCGTAAAGGGTAAAACGAGTTTTGAAAAATTTTCCTTACGAGGTATCGGAATGCATCCGTAGGTTTTCCCGGGGCCCTATGCTGCGCAGTTATTTTATTGATGTGCGCCTCAGGGATATGCTCAGTGTTATACTCACCCCCCAGATCTTTTTCCCTGAGGAGGTTTGCAGTCTTTGGCATCTAAACCCATATTGTGTCTGCGGCTTCTTCGCCCTTCCCCAAACTTTTATGGGTTTTCATTTTGGCGGGTTAAACTCAAGGGGCCAGTTGCTGACCAGGCTTTTAGCCTGTCCAGGGCTCTTTGTAGTCCTGCCTGATCCTCATTCGATTTGATTCTTTCATTAACTTCACTCATCTAAACAGGACACTTCTGAGTCTATCCCTTTCCCTTATGTGTTCACATACACCAAGAACAGCACAATCCAGGATGCCCCTGTGGAACCCCGCTGTCACAGGCCCCACCCCTGACATACTCGTTGTTGTTTCCCCTGTCAGGATTCCGATCCATTGCAGGCCTTTCCTTTTATGTGTCCCTATCCTAGTTTCGCTAACCCTTGGGGAAACTGTGTCGGGGCCTTCTTGCAGCCAAAAAAAATGCAGTCGATCCCCCCCTCTCTCTCTTGTTTACTTCGTCCCTTGCCAAAAACTCGTAGGTTTTTGACACAGGATTTTCCTTTCCTAAACCGTGCTGGTTGTCAAAATACACTTGTTTCTTTTCCCGGTGTCCACCACTCTCCCCCCGACGATCTTCTCCATGACCTTTCATACTATACACTTAGTGATACAGGTCTGTAGTTTAGGCTTTATGTCTGTCTCCCTTTTTAAAAAATTGGGACACATTTGCCATCTTCCCAACCCAGGGGGTTCCCAGTTTCAAAGATTATTGAAGACTTCGTAATGGCACACACAATATTCTGCTCTCTCTTTAAAGGGCCCATGGAGAGATGTTGTCTGGTCCCACCGCCTTTTTAGGGGTCAAGTTCGCTAGCAGCTTCTTTCACCCCTCCTTGGGTTCATGTACCCCCCATCCAGCACTTGCTGGGGCACCCCATGTTCTGATTTCCTGGGCCTACTGGTTTCCCTGTAAATAATTTTTTTAAAAAACTCGTTTGAGATCCTGACAACCTCGGAGTTTCTTGTGAATTCCCCATCCCCTTCCTCAGTCTATTCCTGTCCTTGATTTTGTTTTCCCCCTATGTGGCTGTACAAAGCTTGGGGCAGTCTTTATTTTTATGCTATGCATTTTCATATTGTTGCTAAACTTCCCATCTTATCTGGCATATTCGTTTTTGGGCCTTTTTTAATCTCTTTATTTTCCTATTCTCTTTTCCCTACTTTTCCATTCTCTTAAAAACCTAGTTTTTGCCTCCCTCACCTTGGGTGAAACCCAAGGGCCGTTCTGTTCTTCCCCTTTTTTCTTTTCCCCTTGGGAACAAACCTTCCTCTCCTCCGCATTTTGTTGCCACAAGCCCATCATTTTTTGTACAGTTTTTCCGTTTTTCCCTCTCCCACTGAATGCTAAAGGGAATTTTCTTCAGCCGATATTCCCTCCTTTTGTATTTGTTTTTTTTCCCAAAAAAATTCCTGCTCCCCTTCTCCATTTAAAAGCTCAACTATTATTCGAAGCACAAACCACAGACCAGCTCAAGGGCCTTTCATCATATACCCGAGTCCAACTACTAAAGGGTGAATACGGGTTATTT
The DNA here is from genome assembly GCF_026875155.1 of Cherax quadricarinatus. Classification (NCBI taxonomy): domain Eukaryota; kingdom Metazoa; phylum Arthropoda; class Malacostraca; order Decapoda; family Parastacidae; genus Cherax; species Cherax quadricarinatus. The sequence continues at coordinate 12,937 of NW_026509241.1, forward strand.
GCGGGTTTCATCCTCCCCCCCGGGTACGCTCAAACATTTGATGCAGAGGTTTTCCCATACCACATCCACATCTTCCCTCTCCATGTTTCGGGCCCCCCAGGGGGCTCCAGGTTTTTCCAGTCAATTCCTTGTGATTGAAATCACCAAAACTAATAACTTTTTTTTCCCCCATGTTGCTCTCCTGGCCACCCCGGCTAGTGTGTCGACCATTGCAGTTGCTCTCATCCTACCTTTTTTCTTGGCCCCTGAGTTCTGTGGTGGTTTTACATTACTGCAATTATCACCTTTTGTCCTTCCCCACTGATTGTTCCTCTAAGTACCCCTTTAGCCCTGCCTCCATTTCCCTTTATTTTTCAAAACCCAACTGGATTTTATAGCAGGCAACTCCTCCCCCCCCTCCCTCCTCTGTCTTTCCTGAGGATTTGAACCGTGGAAAGATTGAATCTGTTTTTTATTCTTGTGATTTTGTTTTGTGAGTGCATATGTCTGGGGGATGTCTCCTTGATTCTTTCGTCCACTCCCCATACTTTATTTGTTATTCCTCGCATTTTTTAAAACCACCCCTTCAATTTTTTTTTAACTGTGGGGGGGTATATTGGGGTTGGGGAATGGGATACCTGATAAAACTAGGGTGGTTGCTCTGGGTATAGGTTTTTTAATGCATGGTGGGGGGGAAAGGGATGGGGG
>NW_026509242.1:0-13877 GCF_026875155.1 Cherax quadricarinatus
GAGTGCCTGGAGTGGTTGCTGGTACCAGTGACAAGTTGAAGATAATATGCATCCATTCTGAGAATACTGAAGCTGCCTCTCATGGCTGGACAGACAGTATCACCCTGACTGCCTCTCATGGCTGGACAGACAGTATCACCCTGACTGCCTCTCATGGCTGGACAGACAGTATCACCCTGACTGCCTCTCATGGCTGGACAGACAGTATCACCCTGACTGCCTCTCATGGCTGGACAGACAGTATCACCCTGACTGCCTCTCATGGCTGGACAGACAGGAATACTCATACTACCTCTCATGGCTGGACAGACAGGAATACTCATACTACCTGTCATGGCTGGACAGACAGGAACACTCTGACTGCCTCTCTCGTATGGTTGATAGCTTGCATGTGACATATACAGATGATACACTGATATCAGCTCGCTTGCTGACATCAGTGTATCATCTGTACACTTGCTGAATGCCACGGACACCGTCATATTAGTACTATAAGATGAATGTTTCCATGCTGCCTGTGGTCAGGGAGGTCTGTGATCACTTAGCTGCTGCCTGCTGCAGGTTACCCTAGGATTTGTAGCCTATAATATTTAATTATATCAAAGGTAATACTGGAGGTTCTGCGTGTTACAGCTATGCTGTGTGTTCTTGATGGTGAGTGGTGGGTAATGTTACTGAGTTATGTACGAGACTGTAATAACACTGGCGGGTTATTGCCACAGCTGAGTCTGACCCCTGCCAGCCGTCACCGTGTGGGGCCAGTGCCTCATGCCGCCTCAAAGCCGGCCGTCCTGTCTGCTCCTGTCTGCCAGGTCTGCTGGGAGACCCGACAACTCTGTGCCACCCTGAGTGTATCAGTAGCCACCAGTGTCCACTGGGCAAGGCATGTGTGAGGCATGAGTGTGTTGATCCCTGTGTGGAAGACGTGTGTGGCCGTAATGCCCAGTGTAGGGTAATGATACACGTCCCCGTGTGTTCCTGCAACCAGGGCTACACTGGAGACCCCTACTTCCACTGCAGACCTCTCCTACGTAAGTACTTTAGAGACCACTCAAACGTAAGCAGAGACCCCAATTTCCACTGCAGACTTCTTCATCCACTACAGATCTCTCCCACGTAAGTACTCCATATACATCTACTTCCACTGCAGACCTTACCAATGTAAGTACTTCAGGAACTCCTGTTTCCACTGCAGACTCCTTCCTCCACTGCAGATTTTATCTACGTAAGTACTTTTAAAGTCTGTCATCACTGCAGACCCCCCTCCTTTCACTGCATACCTCTCCTCCACTGCAGACTTCTCTCACATGAAGTCTGCAAGGGCGTAAGCCTGTTTACTTTCCTAATTTACCTGCACTTTTTCTTTCTTAATTTAATGTATAGTTTGGCATGTACTTTTTTGTACAGTGTCTGTGCATATAGCATAGCTAAGATAGCTTATAAGTTTGCAAAGTTATAAGCAGATGAGCAATTGTGTGGTGAGTTGTAATGATATTATGAGGCGTTGCTGTGGTAACTGGTACACTCGTCTTTACAGCGTTGCTGCCACCTGAACCACCTCGCAGTCCATGTGCTGGAGATCCCTGTGGACCAAATGCAATATGTCGAGAGGTCAGCTTGCAACACCAGTGTTCATGCCAGCCTGGGTATATGGGCACCCCACCTGCATGCCGTCCAGAGTGTGTGGTGCATGCTGAGTGCTCCACGCTGATGGCTTGTGTCAACAACCGCTGTGTTGATCCCTGCAAGGGCACCTGTGGCATCCAGTCCCAGTGTCGCGTTATCAATCACAACCCAGTGTGTAGCTGTATAGTGGGCTATACTGGTGATCCCTTCACCCGCTGCACTCTTGCACCCGTCACCATACCCTTCCCACCAGCCCCACCGACCACACTACCACCCTTGCCTGGCACACGGCCACCACATGAGGAGACACCCATCGTTCCGGTGAATGGTGAGCCAGGCACAACCCCCACACCTGTGGTGGTCATGCCTCAACCACCTGCCCGCCCCTTCGATCCCTGCTCTCCAGATCCCTGCGGCTCCAACACCATCTGCCGCATCTCTGTCAATACCTACACCTGTGAGTGTCGCCCAGGTTACTTTGGTAACCCTGATGTGGGTTGTGGTCCCGAGTGTGTGCTCAGCAGTGACTGTAAAGGCGGCTACACCTGTGTGCGCAACAAGTGCATAAACCCCTGCCCATCAGCCTGTGCCTCCACTGCTCTCTGCACAGTTGTCAATCATCGCGCTATCTGCAACTGTCCACCAGATAGTCAGGGTGACCCATATATTTTCTGTGCTCCTCATCCAATTGCTGCCAGCACTCCATGTAAGACATCACTTGCATTCTCTACCTGATATCTCCCTTCATTATGTATATATTACCAGACATCATGTCTGGAATGAGTCAAGTCAAGTCAATGAGTTGTATTTTGCTCTTCTTATGAGTCTCCATGTGATGTGATGTCTTGTTCACACATTTGTTGATTGTGTATTGCAGCTCCGCCACCGGTGGTTCCTGGGGTACAAGTGCCATGTGAGCCTAACCCGTGTGGCCAGAATGCAGAGTGCCTGCCCATCAGCCCAAGTGGCGAGTGTCGCTGTCTCCCAGATTACTATGGCAACCCATATGATAGTTGCCAACCAGAGTGCACTGCTGACCAAAACTGTCCTTTCTATTTGGCCTGCATCAACCAGAAGTGCCTGGACCCATGTCCTGGCACATGTGGCATCAGTGCTGAGTGCCAGGTCGTGAACCATGCTCCTGTATGCTACTGCAAGGCTGGTCACACTGGTGACCCCTACCAGGCTTGTCGTGTAGAGGCCAGTAAGTATCTTTCTCGCCGTATATCACACAGGGTCTGTAATACTCAGGTGTATCAGTTAAGTCACATCAGAAACTTTCACAAATTTGTATCAGCTCACATAGACTAATAAATACTTTTAAGTATTGCACATATTTGTTATTTATATTTTTGAGCTCTCATTGACCCAACTGTTTAATTTGTAATTGCTATACTACAAAGCCTGTATTTGTGCCATAATATGGAATGCTGAGTTTGTGATGGTAAGCTGCTGTGTGCTCAGCATCATGGTTGTTCTCACTGCTTTGATATCATTAGCATAAGATGAGTTAGCATTATGAACTGGTTCTTCAAGGATATCATTTATTTCTTGTCTATATGGTTAAATTTGAGGGACTAAAGATTAACTTATGAACGTTGCAGTATCTGTCCAGCCCCCTGTGAACCTCTGCAGCCCCAGTCCTTGTGGACCCAACTCCAAGTGCCATGTCTCCCACAATCGCCCAATCTGTGAGTGCCTTCCTGCCTACTTTGGCAAGCCTCCTAACTGTCAACCTGAATGCATAGTCAACTCTGACTGTGAGACGGTACTGGCTTGCGTTAACCAAATGTGCCGCGACCCTTGTGTGGGCACGTGTGGCACTGATGCACTGTGTGAGGTGATCAACCACAACCCCATCTGTTACTGCCCCAGTCATCTCACAGGCGACCCCTTCATACGCTGCTTCGAGCCGCCTACTAGTAAGTAGTCTCTCTTTGTCCCATTTACACCTGCTTAATCCAGTCCTCAGGTAAGAGTTTTCACACTTTTCACCATTACTAATGGTAACTGTTGTACAATTTACAGCAGTGAGCCCTCCCCAGAAGGAAGAAGAAGAGAACCCATGTGATCGAGAACCTTGTGGTCACGGAGCTGACTGTAGTGACCAGACGGGTGTAGCTGTCTGCACCTGTAAACCTGGCCTCTTCGGTAACCCTTATCACCTTTGTCGACACGAGTGCGTGGTTAATTCAGACTGTAGCCGTGATAAGGCATGTTCTCGCAACAAGTGCGTGGACCCATGCCCAGGTGCATGTGGGGTGCATGCCGAGTGCGTTGTTAAGCACCACAGTCCCACATGTACCTGCCCACCACACCTCACTGGTGATCCCTTCTCTCGCTGTGTTCTTCTCGCCACCAGTAAGACATCACTAACTTAACCAGTACTTATCCCTGTGGTCCTCTAAATGCAAAAGTCATCTAAATTAATGTTACACTACCTCATTAATCTTGAATAATATCTCATTTTTGCTATAACATTTCTAGAGGCTGCATTCTTATTAATGTTTTTAACATTAGCACATAACATTAGTGTGTCTTCCTACCACATATTACTGTGCTTTCATCTTTGCGACAATGTCCCTTATAAATCGTGTTACTATACCGACAGCGTATTTAGTAGTTGTGTAGCTTTTGTGTGTGTGTTGTATTGCTGAGTTGTATGATGTATGACCTCCTCAGCTCCAGTGACCCCGGATGACCCCTGCTCCTCATCCCCTTGTGGTTTCAACGCCCTTTGCGAGAGGGAGGCCAACTCCTTCAGGTGCAAGTGTGTCAGTAACTACTTCGGTGACCCCTACACAGAGTGTCGCCCAGAGTGTGTTGTCAACACAGACTGTGCCACTGACCAGGCTTGTCGCAACCTCAAGTGTGTCGACCCCTGTCCTGGTACCTGCGGCACTAATGCCCAATGTAACACCATCAACCACAACTCCATCTGTGCCTGTTTACCCGGCCACCAAGGCAACCCATACGAAATATGCCATACCATAAAAGATGAGAGTGAGTGACTTGTCTGTCAGACCATTGTTGTCTATGTTAATATAGTGACACCACATTTGTTACTCTCCCTCACCTCACTATACTCTCCCACACTACACTCCTACACCTCACTATACTCTCCCACACTACACTCCTACACCTCACTATACTCTCCCACACTACACTCCTACACCTCACTATACTCTCCCACACTACACTCCTACACCACACTATACTCTCCCACACTACACTCCTACACCACACTATACTCTCCCACACTACACTCCTACACCACACTATACTCTCCCACACTACACTCCCACACCTCACTATACTCTCCCACACTACACTCCTACACCTCAATATACTCTCCCACACTACACTCCTACACCACACTATACTCTCCCCACACTACACTCACACCACACTATACTCTCCCACATCACACTACACTCTCCCACACCACACTACTCTCTCCCACACTACACTCTCCCACACTACACTCTCCCACACTACACTATACTCTCCCGCACTACCTGGAGTTTACCTGGAGAGAGTTTCGGGGGTCAACGCCCCCGCGGCCCGGTCTGTGACCAGGCCTCCTGGTGGATCAGCGCCTGATCAACCAGGCTGTTGCTGCTGGCTGCACGCAAACCAACGTACGAGCCACAGCCCGGCTGATCAGGAACTGCCTTTAGGTGCTTGTCCAGTGCCAGCTTGAAGACTGCCAGGGGTCTGTTGGTAATCCCCCTTATGTGTGCTGGAGGCAGTTGAACAGTCTCGGTCCCCTGACACTTATTGTATGGTCTCTTAACGTGCTAGTGACACCCCTGCTTTTCATTGGGGGGATGGTGCATCGTCTGCCAAGTCTTTTGCTTTCGTAGTGAGTGATTTTCGTGTGCAAGTTCGGTACTAGTCCCTCTAGGATTTTTCCAGGTGTATATAATCATGTATCTCTCCCTCCTGCGTTCCAGGGAATACAGGTTTAGAAACCTCAAGCGCTCCCAGTAATTGAGGTGTTTTATCTCCGTTATGCGCGCCGTGAAAGTTTTTCTGTACATTTTCTAGGTCGGCAATTTCACCTGCCTTGAAAGGTGCTGTTAGAGTGCAGCAATATTCCAGCCTAGATAGAACAAGTGACCTGAAGAGTGTCATCATGGGCTTGGCCTCCCTAGTTTTGAAGGTTCTCATTATCCATCCTGTCATTTTTCTAGCAGATGCGATTGATACAATGTTATGGTCCTTGAAGGTGAGATCCTCCGACATAATCACTCCCAGGTCTTTGACGTTGGTGTTTCGCTCTATTTTGTGGCCAGAATTTGTTTTGTACTCTGATGAAGATTTAATTTCCTCATGTTTACCATATCTGAGTAATTGAAATTTCTCATCGTTGAACTTCATATTGTTTTCTGCAGCCCACTGAAAGATTTGGTTGATGTCCGCCTGGAGCCTTGCAGTGTCTGCAATGGAAGACACTGTCATGCAGATTCGGGTGTCATCTGCAAAGGAAGACACGGTGCTGTGGCTGACATCCTTGTCTATGTCGGATATGAGGATGAGGAACAAGATGGGGGCTAGTACTGTGCCTTGTGGAACAGAGCTTTTCACCGTAGCTGCCTCGGACTTTACTCTGTTGACGACTACTCTCTGTGTTCTGTTAGTGAGGAAATTATAGATCCATCGACCAACTTTTCCTGTTATTCCTTTAGCGCGCATTTTGTGCGCTATTACGCCATGGTCACACTTGTCGAAGGCTTTTGCAAAGTCTGTATATATTACATCTGCATTCTTTTTGTCTTCTAGTGCATTTAGGACCTTGTCGTAGTGATCCAGTAGTTGAGACAGACAGGAGCGACCTGTTCTAAACCCATGTTGCCCTGGGTTGTGTAAACTGATGGGTTTTCTAGATGGGTGGTGATCTTGCTTCTTAGGACCCTTTCAAAGATTTTTATGATATGGGATGTTAGTGCTATTGGTCTGTAGTTCTTTGCTGTTGCTTTACTGCCCCCTTTGTGGAGTGGGGCTATGTCTGTTGTTTTTAGTAACTGTGGGACGACCCCCGTGTCCATGCTCCCTCTCCATAGGATGGAAAAGGCTCGTGATAGGGGCTTCTTGCAGTTCTTGATGAACACAGAGTTCCATGAGTCTGGCCCTGGGGCAGAGTGCATGGGCATGTCATTTATCGCCTGTTCGAAGTCATTTGGCGTCAGGATAACATCGGATAGGCTTTATTATTTTTTTTTTTTTTTTTTATCACACCGGCCGATTCCCACCAAGGCAGGGTGGCCCGAAAAAGAAAAACTTTCACCATCATTCACTCCATCACTGTCTTGCCAGAAGGGTGCTTTACACTACAGTTTTTAAACTGCAACATTAACACCCCTCCTTCAGAGTGCAGGCACTGTACTTCCCATCTCCAGGACTCAAGTCCGGCCTGCCGGTTTCCCTGAATCCCTTCATAAATGTTACTTTGCTCACACTCCAACAGCACGTCAAGTATTAAAAACCATTTGTCTCCATTCACTCCTATCAAACACGCTCACGCATGCCTGCTGGAAGTCCAAGCCCCTCGCACACAAAAACCTCCTTTACCCCCTCCCTCCAACCCTTCCTAGGCCGACCCCTACCCCGCCTTCCTTCCACTACAGACTGATACACTCTTGAAGTCATTCTGTTTCGCTCCATTCTCTCTACATGTCCGAACCACCTCAACAACCCTTCCTCAGCCCTCTGGACAACAGTTTTGGTAATCCCGCACCTCCTCCTAACTTCCAAACTACGAATTCTCTGCATTATATTCACACCACACATTGCCCTCAGACATGACATCTCCACTGCCTCCAGCCTTCTCCTCGCTGCAACATTCATCACCCACGCTTCACACCCATATAAGAGCGTTGGTAAAACTATACTCTCATACATTCCCCTCTTTGCCTCCAAGGACAAAGTTCTTTGTCTCCACAGACTCCTAAGTGCACCACTCACTCTTTTTCCCTCATCAATTCTATGATTCACCTCATCTTTCATAGACCCATCCGCTGACACGTCCACTCCCAAATATCTGAATACGTTCACCTCCTCCATACTCTCTCCCTCCAATCTGATATTCATCTTTCATCACCTAATCTTTTTGTTATCCTCATAACCTTACTCTTTCCTGTATTCACCTTTAATTTTCTTCTTTTGCACACCCTACCAAATTCATCCACCAATCTCTGCAACTTCTCTTCAGAATCTCCCAAGAGCACAGTGTCCCTCGGCAAAGAGCAGCTGTGACAAACTCCCACTTTGTGTGTGATTCTTTATCTTTTAACTCCACGCCTCTTTCCAAGACCCTCGCATTTACTTCTCTTACAACCCCATCTATAAATATATTAAACAACCACGGTGACATCACACATCCTTGTCTAAGGCCTGGATGTGTGATGTCACCGTGGTTGTTTAATATATTTATAGATGGGGTTGTAAGAGAAGTAAATGCGAGGGTCTTGGCAAGAGGCGTGGAGTTAAAAGATAAAGAATCACACACAAAGTGGGAGTTGTCACAGCTGCTCTTTGCCGATGACACTGTGCTCTTGGGAGATTCTGAAGAGAAGTTGCAGAGATTGGTGGATGAATTTGGTAGGGTGTGCAAAAGAAGAAAATTAAAGGTGAATACAGGAAAGAGTAAGGTTATGAGGTAACAAAAAGATTAGGTGATGAAAGATTGAATATCAGATTGGAGGGAGAGAGTATGGAGGAGGTGAACGTATTCAGATATTTGGGAGTGGACGTGTCAGCGGATGGGTCTATGAAAGATGAGGTAGGGTAGGCTTGTGTTAATCAAATTTTGTGGCTCTCTCATAAAAAATTCATTTTGATCTTCGACTCTCAGTCTGGTTAGCGGCTTGCTAAAAACTGAGTCATATTGGGACTTGAGTAGCTCACTCATTTCCTTGCTGTCATCTGTTTTAGGACCCATCTTGTTTAAGTAGGGGCCCAATACTGGACGTTGTTCTCGATTTTGATTTGGCATAGGAGAAGAAATACTTTGGGTTTCTTTCGATTTCATTTATGGCTTTTAGTTCTTCCCGCGATTCCTGACTCCTAAAGGATTCTTTTAGCTTAAGTTCGATGCTTGCTATTTCTCTGACCAGTGTCTCCCTGCGCATTTCTGATATATTGACCTCTTTTAGCCGCTCTGTTATTCTTTTCCGTCGCCTGTAAAGGGACGCCTGTCTCTTTCTATTTTACATCTACTCCTCCTTTTTCTTAGAGGAATAAGCCTTTTGCATACATCGAGTGCCACCGAGTTAATCTGTTCTAGGCATAAGTTTGGGTCTGTTTTTGCTTAGTATATCTTCCCAGCTTATATCGGTTTTGGACTTGGTTTACTTGGTCCCACTTTATGTTTTTTTTTTTTGAAGTTGAATTTGGTGAATGCTCCCTCGTGACTAGTCTCATTTTGTCGGTCTGAGGCTCCACGCATACATGTCTGAACCTCAATTATGTTGTGATCTGAGTATATTGTTTTTGATATGGTGACATTTCTTATCAGATCATCATTGTTAGTGAAGATGAGGTCTAGTGTATTCTCCAGTCTAGTAGGCTCTATTATTTGCTGGTTTAAATTGAATTTTGTGCAGAGATTTAAAAGCTCGTGTGAGTGTGAGTTTTCATCAGAGCTGCCTCCTGGTGTTATTACTGCAACAATATTATTTGCTATATTCCTCCATTTTTGGTGCCTTAAGTTTGAAATCCCCCAGGAGCAAGATGTTGGGTGCAGGAGCTGGAAAATTTTCCAGACAGTGGTCAATTTTTAACAGCTTTCCTGGAATTGCTGGGATGTTGCATCCGAGGCTTGTAGACTACCACAATGACTAGGTTTTGGTTCTCGACCTTTACTGCTAAAACTTCCACTACGTCATTTGAGGCATTAAGCAGTTCTGTGCAAACAAGTGACTCTGCAATGTACAGGCCAACCCCCCCCTTTTTCCTGTTCACTCTGTCACATCTGTAAAAGGTTTAACCTGGGGTCCTATTTCGTTTCCAAATATCCCTTTTTGTGGGTCTCAGTGAAAGCCGCAACATTGCCTTTTCCTCTTTTCAACATCCACGGGTAAAGGGATTTGGGGGGTTTTTTGCTGGGCTTTTAAACCCCGTATATTTTCAAAGAAGAATTTATCGACTGGGGGTATTGTTTTGGGACTTCCCACACCCCAGACACTTTCCCCCCACGTCTCCCACCCACACACTCTCTCCCACACCACACTACCCTCCCCACACCACACTATACTCTCCCAACCACATATCCTCCCAAAACCCCACTATAACCCCACACCACACTATACCTCCCACACATACCTCCCGCACTCACTCTCCCATACCCACACACCTCCCACAACACACTAACTCTCCCACACCACACTACACTCCCCACACCACACATACTCTCCCCTACCAAAACACACTCCCACACCACAACCCCACACCCACAATCCCACACCATCATACTCTCCCACACCCCACTAACCCCCCCATACCCCACTACACCTCCCCCACACATTACCTCCCACACTGCTTCAAACTCCCACTACTCAAAAAATCTCCCCCAGCTCAACATCTCCCACACTCAACAATCTCCCCCATACTCAACAATCCCCACATGCTAACAATCCCAACATGCTCAACAACTCCCACAACTCAACAATCTCCCACATACTCAACAATCTCCCACAGCTCAACAATCTCCACATGCCAAAAAACTCCCCATACTCAACAACAATCTCCCACATACCAAAAATCTCCCCCATGCCAACAATCCCCACAACCAACAATCTCCCACATCCAAAAACTCCCCAAGCTCAACAATCTCCCCCATGTAGTCTGTGGCCTCCCAAAAAAACGGGGTACCACAGGATAAATTGGGGTTTACGCTCCTTGTCAGATATCCCAAACTAGCTACAAGCAGTATTAAAAAAGAGAAATGTTTTTGGTAGCCCAAATGAGGAAAATTGTGATAAAAAAACAAGGTATTAAAAAGGATAACATCAAAAACTGCTTTCATAAAAACCTAAACTTTTTACAACAGATGGGAACATAAAAATCCGGGGTGAATGTACTGCCCTTTATACTGGCCATGTAGTCACAAACTGTAAGGCTGGAGGTGATGTCCCTGGTAGTCAGTAAATGTAGGGCTGATAGTGCTGTCCTGGAGACAGTAATGGTGAAGCTGGAGGTGCTGTCCTGGGAGACAGTAATGGTGAAGCTGGAGGTGCTGTCCTGGAGACAGTAATGGTGAAGCTGGAGATACTGTCCTGGGAGACAGTAATGGGGAAGCTGAGGTGCTGTCCTGGGAGACAGAAATGGTGAAGCTGGAGATACTGTCCTGGTAGACAGTAATGGTGAAGCTGGAGATTTTGTCCAGGTAGTCGGGAATTATACGCAGGAAGGAATACATATAAATGACCTCATAGAGGACAGGAGCCATAGTAGGGAAACAAGTGTAGTCAAAGATAAGATAAAACCATATTGCAAACCAGAAATACCGCAGGAAATAGCAAACAAGAGGACTCCAATAGCAATAGTGAGGATAAATTACCAAAAACAACTGGTGGGAGCTCCATTGTTGGTGCTAGGAGGATAGGAATAAGACAGGGAAACATGCACCAACAGGAATACAGTCACAGAAACCCAAGGCAAACGGAAACCAAGCCTGTGCACATACTATGCACTTGGTATCTGCTGGCATGGGAAATCTGGAAAAACAGATGGGACATGCAACTATGACCACCCTAGAAAATGTCATGCCCATATGACAACAGGAAAATGCAAACTCCCTTCCTGTAAGCTTTTTCACCCTGAAATGTGTACCTCTTCAGTACAGGAAAGACTGTGCATAACTTAAATTGCCAGGCATACCATCTAAAGGGGACAAAAAGATACAAAACATCCAGGCCATGGGAAAACCTGGGTAGCCACAGCCACTCAAGAGGGAGAGGTTTTTTAGTGCCAGGAAGGAAAAAAAACTGCAGGAAATGCAGAAATCGTACACCAAATCCAGTCATTCCTGGAGTGGAACCACAGTCGATGGCCTCCACTCCAAACCAACAGATACAGATACTAATGCCGGAAAAAAATCCCCCCCCAGTACCAACAATACCACCAGTCCGATAACATTCTTCTTTGCAAATATACAGGGTCTAAAGCCAGCAATAAACAACAAAATACCTTTCATCCGTGGACTGCTTGCAGAGGCAAAGGCAATGTTCGCGGCTTTCACTGAGACCCACATAAAGGATCACTTGGACAACGAAATATGGATCCCAGGTTACAACCTATACAGATGTGACAGAGTGAACAAGGCAAAAGGGGGGGTTGGCCTGTACATTGCAGAGTCACTTGTTTGCACAGAACTGCTTAATGCCTCAAATGGACTAGTGGAAGTTTTAGCAGTAAAGGTCGAGAACCAAAACCTAGTCATTGTGTAGTCTACAAGCCTCCGGATGCAACATCCCAGCAATTCCAGGAACAGCTGTTAAAAATTGACCACTGTCTGGAAAATCTTCCAGCTCCTGCACCCAACATCTTGCTCCTGGGGATTTCAACTTAAGGCACCTAAAATGGAGGAATATAGCAAATAATATTGTTGCAGTAATAACACCAGGAGGCAGCTCTGATGAAAACTCACACTCACACGAGCTTTTAAATCTCTGCACAAAATTCAATTTAAACCAGCAAATAATAGAGCCTACTAGACTGGAGAATACACTAGACCTCATCTTCACTAACAATGATGATCTGATAAGAAATGTCACCATATCAAAAACAATATACTCAGATCACAACATAATTGAGGTTCAGACATGTATGCGTGGAGCCTCAGACCGACAAATGAGACTAGTCACGAGGAGCATTCACCAAATTCAACTTCAATAACAAAAACATAAAGTGGGACCAAGTAAACCAAGTCCTAACCGATATAAGCTGGGAAGATATACTAAGCAACACAGACCCAAACTTATGCTAGAACAGATTAACTCGTGTGCACTCGATGTATGCACAAGGCTTATTCCTCTAAGAAAAAGGAGGAGTAGATGTAAAATAGAAAGAGACAGGCGCTCCCTTTACAGGCGACGGAAAAGAATAACAGAGCGGCTAAAAGAGGTCAATATATCAGAAATGCGCAGGAGACACTGGTCAGAGAAATAGCAAGCATCGAACTTAAGCTAAAAGAATCCTTTAGGAGTCAGGAATCGCGGAAGAACTAAAAGCCATAAATGAAATCGAAAGAAACCCAAAGTATTTCTTCTCCTATGCCAAATCAAAATCGAGAACAACGTCCAGTATTGGGCCCCTACTTAAACAAGATGGGTCCTACACGATGACAGAAAGGGAAAATAGTAGCTACTCAATCCCAATATGCTCATTTTTAGCAACCGCAACCCGCTGAGAGTCGAAGATCAAAATGAAATTTTTTATGAGAGAGCCACAAATTTTTATAACACAAGCCAATGATGTTTTTCCTGACGCCCAAAGACTTCGAACAGGCGATAAATACAGGGGCCCCGCCCCCTGCCCAGGGCCAGACTCATGGGAAATTGGTTCATCAAAAACTGCAAAAAGCCCCCATCCGACCCTTTTTCCCTCCAGGAGAGGGAGCAGGACACGGGGGCGTCCCTCGTTACTAAAAAAACAACAACATAGCCCCACTCACAAAGGGGGGAGTAAAGCAACAGCAAAAAATACAGACCAAAAGCATAAAATCCCCTATCATAAAAATCTTTTAAAAGGGTCCTAAAAGCAAGATCACCCCCATCAGAAACCCATCATTACACAAAACCCCGGGAACATGGGGGTTTGAACAGGTCGCTCCGCTTCTCAAATAGGGGTCACTACGACAAGGGCCTAAATGCACTAGGGAAAAAAAAAGAAGCAGATGTAAATATAAGACTTTGCAAAAATCGACAAGTGTACCATGCGTAATACGACAAAACGCGCTAAAGGGAAAAACAGGGAAAATTGGTCGTGGATCTATAATTTTTCCCACTAAAAAACACAGAATAGTCGTCAAAGGAAAACCGAGGCAAACGGTGAAAAGCTTGTTCCACAAGGCACAGTACTAGCTCCCATCTTGTTTTTCCCTCCTCATACCACATAACAAGGATGCACCCCAGCACGTGTCTTCCTTTGCAGTGACACCCGAATTGCATGACAGGGTTTTCCCTTTCAGAACTGCAAGGGGTCCCGGGACATCAACCAAATCTTTTTAGTGGGCTGCAGAAAACAAT
>NW_026509243.1:0-14819 GCF_026875155.1 Cherax quadricarinatus
CTACAGTGGGGGCCCAGTACACTAAACGCAGTCCATACACTACAGTGCAATCTAGAAAATTGCAGGACCAGAGTACCAAAAAATGCTTACAATGCACTGCGCACAAACATTGCACTAGGGGGCCTGCATGCACAAGTGCACCTGAGACTTCAGTGCCCCATAAATTCAATGTTTCCACTACTGTCCCCCAACAGTGCACCGGGGTGAAAAGGTGCACCGGGGTGCACAAGGTGCACCAGGTACACCAGAGTGCACCATAACACAGTTTTTCCCACTACTCTCTCACAACAGTGCCCCAGGGTGCAAAAGGGTGCACCGGGTACCCCAAGTGACCATAACACACATGTTTCCCACTACTGCTCACAACAGTGAATATTAACTTTTATTTGATTTGAAAAGATAAGTCAAAAGGGTAGTGTTTCGGGACATTTTCCCAGTCCGTGCCCCCCAGGATCCTTTTGGACTCCTCTAGTCCTTATTACTCGGGGAGCCCACCACGGTCTTAAAGTTTGGGTGCAGGCTAAAAACCCTTAGGAAGAGTCCTGGGGTCATGTGTCCTCCGGGATACCTATGGACTCCTCTATCCTTACTGTACTCTAAAAATCCACCACGTGTCTTGAGTTTGGGTTGCAGGGGGAGAATCCTTGGGAAGAGTCCTGGGGCAGTGCCTCCACGATACTCTCTGGACCCCTGCTAGCCTTACTGTTTCTGAGGAGTCCACCACGTGTCTTGAAGATTGTGGCAGGCTGGAGAATCCTTAGGAAGAGTCCGGGGGTCAGTTCCTCCACGATACTCCTGGACTCCGCTAGTCCTTACTGTACCTAGGAGCCCCACCACGTGTCTTGAAGATTGGTGCAGGCTGGGAATCCTTAGGAAGGTCCTGGGGTAAAGTGCCCTCCACATACTCTCTGGACTCCGTAGCCCTTTTTACTTTACTCTGAGGATCCCCCCACGGTCTTGAGATTGTGTGCAGGCGGGAAATCCTTGGGGAAAGAGTCCTGGGGCATGGTCCCCACGATACTCCTGGACTCCTGCAGTCCCTTACTGTACTCTGGGGGGTCCCCACGTGTCTTGAAGATTGTGTGCGGTGGAGAATCCTTAGGAAGAGTCCGGGGGGTATGTGTCCTCCACGTACCTCTGGATCCTGCTAGCCCTTACGTACTCTGGGAGCCCCACCCGTTCTTGAAAATTGTGTGCAGGTGGAGAACCCTTAGGAAGGCCCCTGGGGTCATGTGTCCTCCACGATACTCTTGGACTCCTGCGTCCTTACTGTACTCGAGGACCACCACGTGTCTTGAAGATTGTGTGCAGCGGGGAAAATCCTTAGGAAGAGTCCGGGGGTCATTTTCCCCCACGATACTTTTTGGACCCTGCTAGCCTTACTGTACTTGGGGATCCATCACGTGTTTGAAGATTGTGTGCGGGCGGGAGAATCCTTAGGAAAAGTCCTGGGGTCATGTGTCCCCACGATACTCTCGGGACTCCTGCAGCCTTACTGTACTCTGGGATCCTCACGTGTCTTAAAGATTGTGTGCAGCCGGAGAATCCTTAGGAAGAGTCCTGGGGTATGTGTCCCCCCAGGACATGTTGGACTCCTCCCAGTCCTTACTGTCCCTGAGGAGTCCCCCCCCGTGTCTTGAAGCTGTATGCGGGAAAAGGAAAGGCCCCTAAGGGAAGTCCGTAAAGTTCTAACGTTTTTAAGACTGGTGGGGGCGGAGAATCCTTTTAAAAATTCTAAGGAGTCCTCAGTGACTTTAGGATACATAAAGTTCCTCAAAATCCTTTAGGCATTGTAAAAATTCCTTTATTGATGTAGGATACTGTAGGATCTGTGGGATATAGGATACTGTAAATGATTAAATTGACTGTGCTTTTGAAAAGTGTGTGTGTGTTTTGGTGTACTCACCTATTTGTGGTTGCAGGGGTCGAGTTATGCTCCGGGCCCCGCCTTTCACTGAGTGCTTCGGTCCCCCTCCTCCCTGCTACATAGCTTTATCATACCTCGTCTTAAAACAGGAAAAGGTTCCTTCCTGTGGTGTGTGTGTGTGTGTGGGGTGGGCTTGGGGGGTAGTTTTCCCCCCCCCCCCACACAACTGGCACTCTTGGCAACATCGACAGTACCAATAAAGACGGCGCCCCTGGCGGTGGTTTCCGACAACCACCCCCATACTCACGACGCCCTAGTGCCACATACCCGAAAGGGTCCTTCCAGAACCACATACATGCAAAACAGTGCCACACGCAGTGCCACACAATGTTAAGTGTCACAACTCCTTTTAAAGCAGGGATACACCCCCCTAATAAGTGCCACAAACCCCCGTATAATACAGGCCATACACCCCTCTAAACAGTGCCACCACACGCCCCTAACAGTTCCACAATGCCCCTAACAGTGAAAAAAGACGCCACTAACAGTGAAAACACCCTCCTAACAGTGAAACACCGACACAACAGTTTTTCCACACACCCCTAACATGAAAAACACCCCACTGTGACCAAAGAGGTGCTGGAAAAATTAAGAAAATAAAACCCCGTGGGAAATATTTTATCAGTGCAAAGGTGGACTTACCCGTTGTTTCTTGACCTACTTAGCCCAGTTCCTCGATCAACTGCGGCAACACGGGGACCAGGGGCTCTTCAACTAGCGTTTTACAACAACAGTTGGTTATCAAGAAAATTTGACCCTTTAGAAAAAATCTGTGTTTTAACAATTGGGGATAAAAAAACCTCATTACACAACACCTCTGTACACGACCCTCGTGTACACAAACCTGTGTGTACACACCCGGTGTACCAACACTTGGTTAAAAAACACCAGTGTACACAACACCTATTGGAACAGCACCTCATGTACACAACACCTCGGTTCACAACACCGTATGTAAGTAACCCCCCTTTCAACCCCCACCTATAAAATCCCGCCAGGAAAAGTGATTCAAACCCCCCCAGATGTGAAGGTCAGTAAAAATTCAGCAACGCCCAGAATCAAAAATCAATTATCTAGTGCTGTTAACGATGACTCCCATCCTTCAAACAAAAAAAGGATACAGCAGGGTACAGTAGGGTACGACCAGGCTGGTGGGGGATCAGACCAAACAACCCTTTTACTGTGGCGCACTAAACCAACGTAAACCAAAGCCCGGCTGGTCAGGACTGACTTTGTCGTCCAGCCTCTCCCTTTAAGCACCAGGGGGCTTGAAGAAGCCAGGGGGTTTTTAAGACAGCCCGGGGTCGGGGAAAACAGCCAGGGTCTTGAAGCCCCCAGGGGGCTTGAAGACAGCCGGGGCTTGAAGACAGCCAGGGTCCCGAGACTGCTAGGGGGTCTTGAAAAAAGCCAGGGGGTTGAAGACTGCTAGGGGGTCTTGAAGAAAGCCAGGGGGGCTTGAAGTGCTAGGGGGGCTTTAAAAAAGCCAGGGTTTTTAAACAGAAATGGTCTTAAAGATACCAGGGGTCTTAAGACCCAGGGGGCTATTGAAATCCCCCTTTGTATGCTGGGGGCAGGAACTCTCGGGCCCAACACTTATTGTGTTTTCCTTTGTGTATGGGCCGCCTGCAGCTTTTCATTGGGGGAATGTTGCATTCCCTGCCCAGTCTTTTGCTCTTGTACAGGTGATTATCGTGTGCAGATTTGGGACGACCCCCTAGGATTTTCCCCGGGGTATATTTTCACGCATCTTTCTGCCCGCGTTCCGGGGGTACAAGTCAAGGGATTTCAAACAGTTTTTACAGTAATCTAGGCGCTTTATCAACTTAATGTGCATGAAAATTCTTGCATATTCTCCAGGGGCAATTTCACCCGCCTTGAAAGGGGGGAGTTTTGTGTACAGCAATATTCCAGATAAAAAATAACAAGCGATTTAAAAAGAATCACATGGGGTTTGGATCCCCATTTTGAAGGTTTTTCATTATCCATCCAGAAATTTGAAGGTTTTCATTAACCATCCTTAGTTTTAAAGGGTTTTTTTAAACCTTTGTTTTAAAGGGTTTTCATTATCCATTTTAGTTTTAAAGGTTTATTTTTTTTTTGTTTTTTAAGGTTCTGTTATTCCTTAGTTTTTAAAGGTTTCATTATCCCTCCTTAGTTTTTTAAGGGGTCATTATCCAAACCTTAGTTTTAAAGGGTTTCATTACCATCCTTAGTTTTGAAGGTTCTCATCATCCATCCTTATTTTGTGGTTCCATTTCCATCCTTAGTTTTGTGGTTCTCATTTCCACCCTTAGTTTTGAAGGTTTCATTTTCCATCCCCTTTGTTTTGTAGGTTCCATTTTCCAACCTTAGTTTAGAAGGTTCTCATTTTCCATCCTTAGTTTTGAAAGGGTTTTCATTCCACCTTAGTTTTGAAAGGTTCTCAATCCACCTTTTTTGAAAGGTTTTCATTATCCATCCTAGTTTTTTTGGTTCTCATATCCATCCCCTTTGTTTTGAAGGTTCTCATTTTCCTCCCTTTGTTTTTTTAATTCTCATTATCCATCCCTTTGTTTTTAAGGTTCTCATTTTCCATCCTTTGTTTTGAAGGTTCTCATTATCCATCCTTAGTTTTGAAGGTTCTCATTATCCATCCTAGTTTTGTAGGTTCTCATTATCCATCCTTAGTTTTGAAGGTTCTCATTATCCATCCTTAGTTTTGAAGGTTCTCATTATCCATCCTTAGTTTTGAAGGTTCTCATTAATCCATCCTTAGTTTTGAAGGTTCTCATTATCCATCCTTAGTTTTGAAGGTTCTCATTATCCATCCTTAGTTTTGAAAGGTTCCCCGTTATCCATCCTTAGTTTTGAAGGTTCTCGTTATCCATCCTTAGTTTTGAAGGTTCTCATTATCCATCC
The DNA here is from genome assembly GCF_026875155.1 of Cherax quadricarinatus. Lineage (NCBI taxonomy): Eukaryota > Metazoa > Arthropoda > Malacostraca > Decapoda > Parastacidae > Cherax > Cherax quadricarinatus. Next base: position 4,826 of record NW_026509243.1, read on the forward strand.
TTAGTTTTGAAGGTTCTCATTATCCATCTTAGTTTGAAGGTTCTCATTATCCATCCTTTGTTTTGAAGGTTCTCATTATCCATCCTTAGTTTTGTAGGTTCCATTATCCATCCTTAGTTTTGAAGGTTCTCATTTATCCATCCTTAGTTTTGTAGTTTCTATTATCCATCCTTAGTTTTGAAGGTTCTCATTATCCATCCTTAGTTTTGAAGGTTCTCATTATCCATCCTTAGTTTTGAAGGTTCTCATTATCCATCCTTAGTTTTGAAGGTTCTCATTTTCCATCCTTAGTTTTGTAGGTTTTTTCATTATCCATCCTTAGTTTTGAAGGTTCTCATTATCCATCCTTAGTTTTGTAGGTTCTCATTATCCATCCTTAGTTTTGAAGGTTCTCATTATCCATCCTTAGTTTTGAAGGTTTCATTATCCATCCTTAGTTTTTGAAGGTTCTCATTATCCATCCTTAGTTTTGAAGGTTCTCATTATCCATCCTTAGTTTTGAAGGTTCTCATTATCCATTCTATCATTTCTCTAGCAGTTGTCGTAGATACATTATTATGATCTTTGAAAGTGAGATTCTCTAACATTACCACTCCCAGGTCCATCACATTAATTTTTCGCTCTACTGTGCGGTTGAACTTTGTTTTATACTCCGATACAGTTTTAATTTCTTCGAGTTCTCCATTGCGTACAAATTTCATTTCACTGACTTCACATCGTTTTAAAGATTTAGTTGATGTCCGCTTGGAGACTTGCAGTGTCTTCAGTGGAGGACACTGTCATGCAAATTCTGGTGTAATTGGAATTTGGCACGGTACTGTGGGTTACACATTTATGTTAGACATGAGGACGAGGAACGGGATGGGAGACAGTACTGTGCCTTGTGGAACACTGGAGCGAGTACTGTGCCTTGTGGAACACTGGAGCGAGTACTGTGCCTTGTGGAACACTGGAGCGAGTACTGTGCCTTGTGGAACACTGGAGCGAGTACTGTGCCTTGTGGAACACTGGAGCGAGTACTGTGCCTTGAGGAACACTGGAGTGAGTACTGTGCCTTGTGGAACACTGGAGCGAGTACTGTGCCTTGTGGAACACTGGAGCGAGTACTGTGCCTTGTGGAACACTGGAGCGAGTACTGTGCCTTGTGGAACACTGGAGCGAGTACTGGGGCCTTTGAGGAACACGGAGTGAGTACTGTACCTTGTGGAAACACTGGAGCGATACTGGGGCCTTTAGGAACACTTTGGGGTGAGTACTGTACCTTGTGGAACACTGGAGCGAGTACTGCGCCTTGTGGAACACTGGAGCGAGTACTGCGCCTTGAGGAACACTGGAGTGAGTACTGTACCTTGTGGAACACTGGAGCGAGTACTGTGCCTTGAGGAACACTGGAGTGAGTACTGTACCTTGTGGAACACTGGAGCGAGTACTGTGCCTTGTGGAACACTGTTGCGAGTACTGTACCTTATGGAACACTGGAGCAAGTACTGTGCCTTGTGGAACACTGGAGCGAGTACTGTGCCTTGTGGAACACTGGAGCAAGTACTGTGCCTTGTGGAACACTGGAGCAAGTACTGTGCCTTGTGGAACACTGGAGCGGGGTACTGTGCCTTGTGGAACACTGGAGCAAGTCTGTGCCTTGTGGAACACTGGAGCCAGACTGGCCTTGTGGAACACTCAGGGGAGTACGTACCTTGTGGAACACTGGAGCGAGTACTGTGGGAAATTGTGGAACACTGGGAGCCAGTATTGTACCTTGTGGAACACTGGAGCGAGTACTGTGCCTTGTGGAACACTGGAGCGAGTACTGTGCCTTGTGGAACACTGGAGCGAGTACTGTACCTTGTGGAACACTGGAGCGAGTATTGTACCTTGTGGAACACGGGAGGGGGTACTGTGCCTTGAGAAACATTGGAGCGAGTACTGTGTCTTGTGGAACACTGGAGCGAGTACTGTGCCTTGTGGAACACTGGAGTGAGTACTGTACCTTGTGGAACACTGGAGCGAGTATTGTACCTTGTGGAACACTGGAGCGAGTACTGTGCCTTGTGGAACACTGGAGCGAGTATTGTACCTTGTGGAACACTGGAGCGAGTACTGTGCCTTGTGGAACACTGGAGCGAGTACTGTACCTTGTGGAACACTGGAGCGAGTATTGTACCTTGTGGAACACTGGAGCGAGTACTGTGCCTTGTGGAACACTGGAGCGAGTACTGTGAATTGTGGAACACTGGGAGCCAGTATTGTACCTTGTGGAACACTGGAGCGAGTACTGTGCCTTGTGGAACACTGGAGCGAGTACTGTACCTTGTGGAACACTGGAGCGAGTATTGTACCTTGTGGAACACGGGAGGGGGTACTGTGCCTTGAGAAACACTGGAGCGAGTACTGTGTCTTGTGGAACACTGGAGCGAGTACTGTGCCTTGTGGAACACTGGAGCGAGTACTGTACCTTGTGGAACACTGGAGCGAGTATTGTACCTTGTGGAACACTGGAGCGAGTACTGTGCCTTGTGGAACACTGGAGCGAGTATTGTACCTTGTGGAACACTGGAGCGAGTACTGTGCCTTGTGGAACACTGGAGCGAGTACTGTACCTTGTGGAACACTGGAGCGAGTATTGTACCTTGTGGAACACTGGAGCGAGTACTGTGCCTTGTGGAACACTGAGCGAGTATTGTACCTTGTGGAACATGGAGCGGTATTGTACCTTGTGGAACACTGGAGCCAGTATTGTACCTTGTGGAACACTGGAGCGAGTACTGTGCCTTGTGGAACACTGGAGCGAGTATTGTACCTTGTGGAACACTGGAGCGAATATTGTACCTTGTGGAACACTGGAGCGAGTATTGTACCTTGTGGAACACTGGAGCCAGTATTGTACCTTGTGGAACACTGGAGCCAGTATTGTACCTTGTGGAACACTGGAGCCAGTATTGTACCTTGTGGAATACTGGAGCCAGTACTGTACCTTATGGAACACTGGGAGCCAGTACTGTACCTTGTGGAACACTGGGAGCCAGTACTGTACCTTGTGTAACACTGGGAGCCAGTACTGTACCTTGTGTAACACTGGGAGCCAGTACTGTGCCTTGTGGAACACTGGGAGCCAGTACTGTACCTTGTGGAACACTGCAGCGAGTACTGTGCCTTGTGGAACACTGGGAGCCAGTACTGTACCTTGTGGAACACTTGGAGCCAGTACTGTACCTTGTGGAACACTGGAGGGAGTATTGTGCCTTGTGAAACACTGGAAGCCAGTACTGTGCCTTGTGGAACACTGGGAGCCAGTACTGTACCTTGTGGAACACTTGAGCGAGTACTGTGCCTTGTGGAACGCTGGATCGAGTACAGTAGCTTGTGAAACACTGGGAACCAGTACTGTAGCTCGTGGAACACTGGGAGCCAGTACTATACCTTGTGGAGCACTGGGAGCCAGTACTGTACCTTGTGGAACACTGGGAGCCAGTACTGTACCTTATGGAACACTGGGAGCCAGTACTGTACCTTGTGGAACACTGGAGGGAGTATTGTGCCTTATGGAACACTGGGAGCCAGTACTGTACATTGTGGAACACTGGGAGCCAGTACTGTACCTTGTGGAACACTGGAGGGAGTATTGTGCCTTGTGGAACACTGGGAGCCAGTACTGTACCTTATGGAACACTGGGAGCCTGTACTGTACCTTGTAGAACAATGGGAGCCAGTACTGTACCTTGTGGAACACTGGAGCAAGTACTGTGCCGTGTGGAACACTGAAGCGAGTACTGTACCTTGTGGAACACTGCAGTGAGTACTGTGCCTTGTGAAACACTGGAAGCCAGTACTGTACCTTGTGGAACACTTGGAGCCAGTACTGTACCTTGTGGAACACTGGAGGGAGTATTGTGCCTTGTGAAACACTGGGAGCCAGTACTGTGCCTTGTGGAACACTGGGAGCCAGTACTGTACCTTGTGGAACACTGGAGCGAGTACTGTGCCTTGTGGAACACTGGAGCGAGTACTGGACCTTGTGGAACACTGGGAGTCAGTACTGTAACTTGTGGAACACTGGGAGCCAGTACTGTACCTTGTGGAACACTGGAGGGAGTATTGTGCCTTGTGAAACACTGGAAGCCAGTACTGTGACTTGTGGAACACTGGGAGCCAGTACTGTACCTTGTGGAACACTTGAGCGAGTACTGTGCCTTGTGGAACACTGGATCGAGTACTGTAGCTTGTGAAACACTGGGAACCAGTACTGTAGCTTGTGGAACACTGGGAGCCAGTACTATACCTTGTGGAGCACTCGGGGCCAGTACTGTAAACCCTTTTGGAACACTGGGAGCCAGTACTGTACCTTGTGGAACACTGGGAGCCAGTACTGTACCTTGTGGAACACTGGGAGCCAGTACTGTACCTTGTGGAACACTGGGAGCCAGTACTGTACCTTGTGGAACACTGGAGCCAGTACTGTACCCCTTTTGGAACACTGGGAGCCAAATACTGTACCTTGTGGAACACCCTTGAGCGAGTACTGTGCCTTGGGGGAACACTGGATCGAGTAACTGTAGCTTTGAACACTGGGAACCAGTTTCTGCAGCTTGTGGAACACTGGGAGCCAGTATTATACCTTGTGGAGCACTGGGAGCCAGTACTGTACGTTGTGGAACACTGGGAGCCAGTACTGTACCTTATGGAACACTGGGAGCCAGTACTGTGCTTTGTGGAACACTGGGAGCCAGTACTGTACCTTATGGAACACTGGGAGCCAGTACTGTACCTTGAGAAAAACTGGGAGCCAGTCAGTACCTTTTGGAACACTGGAGCCAGTACTGTACCTTGTGGAACACTGGGAGCCAGTAAATGTACCTTTTTTTGGAACATGAGGGAGTAAATTTTGGGCCCTTGTGGAACACTGGAGCCAGTACTGTAAACCCTTATGGAACACTGGGAGCCTGTACTGTACCTTGTAGAACAATGGGAGCCAGTACTGTACCTTGTGGAACACTGGAGCAAGTACTGTGCCGTGTGGAACACTGAAGCGAGTACTGTACCTTGTGGAACACTGCAGTGAGTACTGTGCCTTGTGAAACACTGTGAGCCAGTACTGTACCTTGTGGAACACTGGGAGCCAGTACTGTACCTTGTGGAACACTGGGAGCCAGTACTGTACATTGTGGAACATTGGGAGCCAGTACTGTACCTTGTGGAACACTGGAGCGAGTACTGTACCTTGTGGAATACTGGGAGCCAGTACTGTACCTTGTGGAACACTGGGAGCCAGTACTGTACCTTGTGGAACACTGGGAGCCAGTACTGTGCCTTGTGGAACACTGGAGCGAGTACTGTACCTTGTGGAATACTGGGAGCCATTACTGTACATTGTGGAACACTGGAAGCCAGTACTGTACCTTGTGGAATACTGGGAGCCAGTACTGTACCTTGTGGAACACTGGGAGGCAGTACTGTACCTTGTGGAACACTGGGAGCCAGTATTTTACCTTGTGGTAGAGTGTTCCAGTAGTTGTGAGAGGCAGGAGTGACCATCCAAGGCCATGTCATAGTGGCCCAGTAGTTGTGAGAGGCAGGAGTGACCATCCAAGACCATGTCACATAGTGGTCCAGTAGTTGTGAGAGGCAGGAGTGACCATCCAAGACCATGTCATAGTGGTCCAGTAGTTGTGAGAGGCAGGAGTGACCATCCAAGACCATGTCACATAGTGGTCCAGAAGTTGTGAGAGGCAGGAGTGACCATCCAAAGCCCTGTACATAGTGGCCAGTAGTTGTGAGAGGCAGGAGTGACCATCCAAGACCGTGTCATAGTGGTCCAGTAGTTGTGAGAGGCAGGAGTGACCATCCAAGACCATGTCACATAGTGGTCCAGTAGTTGTGAGAGGCAGGAGTAACCATCCAAGGCCATGTCATAGTGGTCCAGTAGTTGTGAGAGGCAGGAGTGACCATCCAAGACCATGTCACATAGTGGTCCAGTAGGGGTTTTGAGAGGCAGGGGGGACCATCCAGACATGTCATAGTGGTCCATAGTTGTGAGAGGCAGGAGTGACCAACCCAAAAAAATGTCATAGTGGTCCAGTAGTTGGAGAGGGGAGGTGACCAATCCAAAGCCATGTCATAGTGGTCCAGTAGTTGTGAGAGGCAGGAGTGACCATCCAAGACCATGTCATAGTGGTCCAGTAGTTGTGAGAGGCAGGAGTGACCATCCAAGACCATGTCATAGTGGTCCAGTAGTTGTGAGAGGCAGGAGTGACCATCCAAGGGCCCTGTCATAGTGGTCCAGTAGTTTGAGAGGCAGGAGTGACCATCCAAGACCATGTCATAAGTGGTCCAGTAGTTGTGAGAGGCAGGAGTGACCATCCAAGACCATGTCATAGTGGTCCAGTAGTTGTGAGAGGCAGGAGCGACCATCAAAGACAATGTCATAGTGGTCCAGTAGTTGTGAGAGGCAGAGGGGTGACCATCCAAGACCATGTCATAGTGGTCCAGTAGTTCTGAGAGGCAGAAGTGACCTTCAAAGACCATGTCATAGTGGTCCAGTAGTTGTGAGAGGCAGAAGAGACCATCCAAGACCATGTCATAGTGGTCCAGTAGTTGTGAGAGTCAGGAGTGATCATCCAAGACCATGTCATAGTGGTCCAGTAGTTGTGAGAGTCAGGAGTGATCATCCAAGACCATGTCATAGTGGTCCAGTAGTTGTGAGAGGCAGGAGTGACCATCCAAACCCTGTCATAGTGGTCCAGTAGTTGTGAGAGGCAGAAGTGACCTTCAAAGACCATGTCATAGTGGTCCAGTAGTTGTGAGAGGCAGAAGAGACAATCCAAGACCATGTCATAGTGGTCCAGTAGTTGTGAGAGTCAGGAGTGATCATCCAAGACCATGTCATAGTGGTCCAGTAGTTGTGAGAGTCAGGAGTGATCATCCAAGACCATGTCATAGTGGTCCAGTAGTTGTGAGAGGCAGGAGTGACCATCCCAAAACCATGTCTAGTGGTCCAGTAGTTGTGAGAGGCAGGAGTGACCATCCAAGACCATGTCATAGTGGTCCAGTAGTTGTGAGAGGCAGGAGTGACCATTCAAGACCATGTCATAGTGGTCCAGTAGTTGTGAGAGGCAGGAGTGACCATCCAAGACCATGTCATAGTGGTCCAGTAGTTATGAGAGTCAGGAGCGACCATCCAAGACCATGTCATAGTGGTCCAGTAGTTGTGAGAGGCAGGAGTGGGCCCTCCAAGATCATGTCATAGTGGTCCAGTAGTTGTGAGAGGCAGGAGTGACCATCCAAGACCATGTCATAGTGGTCCAGTAGTTGTGAGAGGCAGGAGTGACCATCCAAGACCATGTCATAGTGGTCCAGTAGTTGTGAGAGGCAGGAGTGACCATCCAAAACCATGTCATAGTGGTCCAGTAGTTGTGAGAGGCAGGAGTGACCATCCAAGACCATGTCATAGTGGTCCAGTAGTTGTGAGAGGAAGGAATGACCATCCAAGACCATGTCATAGTGGTCCAGTTAGTTGTGAGAGGCAGGGGGTGACCATCCAAGACCAGTCATAGTGGTCCAGTAAATTTGAGAGGCAGGAGTGACCATCCAAGACCATGTCATAGTGGTCCAGTAGTTGTGAGAGGAAGGAATGACCATCCAAGACCATGACTACACTGTAGGTGGGTGAGTGAGGGGTGGGCTCTCACGCCCAGTCAGCATGGGCGTGAGAGATACCACCTCATGAACTCCAGCTGTGGTGACCATGTGTACACCAGCTGTATGACTGCCCTGATCAGAACACACAACAACACACACACCCACACACACACACACACACACAAAACACACACACACACACACACACAACACACACACACACACACACACACACGAAACGCACACACACACACACCACACACACACACACACACACACACACACACACACACCACAACACACACCACACACAACACACACACACGCACGCACCACACACACACACACCACACACCACACACACACACACACACACACCACACACACACACACACACAGAGTATAGGCTAGGTGGCCAAGACTGCAAACTCACTCAAGGAGAAAGATCTTGGGGTGAGTATAACACCGAGCATGTCTCCGGAAGCACACATCAATCAGATAACTGCTGCAGCATTGGGCGCCTGGCAAACCTGAGAACAGCATTCCGATACCTTAGTAAGGAATCATTCAAGAACTGTACACCGTGTATGTCAGCCATACTGGAGTATGCAGCACTGTTTGGAACCCGCACTTGATAAAGCACGTCAAGAAACTAGAGAAAGTACAAAGGTTTGCGACAAGGTTAGTTCCAGAGAAAGGGGGAATGTCCTATGAAGAAAGATTAAGGGAAATCGGCCTGACGACACTGAGGACAGGAAGGTCAGGGGAGACATGATAACGACATTTTAAAATACTGCGTGGAATAGACAAGGTGGACAAAGACAGGTTTGTTCCAGGGAGGGGACACAGAAACAAGAGGCCACAATTGGAAGTTGAAGACACAAATGAGTCAGAGAGACAGTAGGAAGTATTTCTTCAGTCATAGAGTTGTAAGGCAGTGGAATAGCCTAGAAAATGACGTAGTGGAGGCAGGAACCATACACAGTTTTAAGACGAGGTTTGATAAAGCTCATGGAGCGGGGAGAGAGAGGGCCTAGTAGCAACCGGTGAAGAGGCGGGGCCAGGAGCTAGGACTCGACCCCTGCAACCACAAATAGGTGAGTACAAATAGGTGAGTACATACACACACACACACACACACACACACATTGAATTTAACCCTGCCAAATGCAAAGTCATGAAGATTGGGGAAGGGCAAAGAAGACCGCAGACACAATATAGTTTAGATGGCCAAAGACTGCAAACCTCACTCAAGGAAAAAGATCTGGGGGTGAGTATAACACCGAGCATATCTCCTGAGGCGCACATCAATCAGATAACTGCTGCAGCATACGGGCGCCTGGCAAACCTACGGATAGCGTTCCGATACCTCAGTAAGGATTCGTTTAAGACTCTGTACACCATCTACGTCAGGCCCATACTGGAGTATGCAGCACCAGTTTGGAATCCACACCTAGTCAAGCACGTCAAGAAATTAGAGAAAGTGCAAAGGTTGCAACAAGACTAGTCCCAGAGCTACGGGGATTGTCCTATGAAGAAAGGTTGAGGGAAATCGGCCTGACGACACTGGAGGCCAGGAGGGTCAGGGGAGACATGATAACGACATATAAAATACTGCGCGGAAAAGACGAGGTGGACAAAGACGGGATGTTCCAGAGATGGGACACAGACACAAGAGGTCACAATTGGAAGTTGAAGACTCAGATGAATCAAAGGGATGTTAGGAAGTATTTCTTCAGTCATAGAGTAGTCAGGCCATGGAATAGCCTAGAAAGTGATGTGGTGGAGGCAGGAACCATACATAGTTTTAAGGCGAGGTATGATAGAGCTCATGGGGCAGGGAGAGAGAGGACCTAGTAGCAATCAGCGAAGAGGCGGGGCCAGGAGCTGTGACTCGACCCCTGCAACCACAAATAGGTGAGTACAAATAGGTGAGTACACACACACAAACACAGAGGAGGTCAGGAGACCTAGAGCTAGGAGTGCCAGGAGGAAGCTAGCAGTGCTAGGAGGAAAACAGGAGTGCTAAAAGGGAGCCAGGAGTGCCAGGAAGAAGTTAGGAGTGCCATGAAGAATCTAGGAGTGCCAGGAGGAATTTCGAATTGCCAGGAGGAAGCTAGGAGTGCCAGGAGGAAGTTAGGAGTGCCAGGAGGAAGCTAGGAGTACCAGCGGGGAGTCGGGAGTGCCAGGAGGAAGCTAGGAGTGCCTGGAGGAAGCTAGCAGTACTAGGAGGAAGACATGAGAGCTAGGAGTGCCAGGAGGAAGGTAGGAGTGTTAGGAGAGAGCTAGAATCGAGCTAGGAGTGCCAATAAGATGCTAGGGTTCTAAAAGGAAACTAGGACGCCCGGAGGAAGCTAGGAGT
>NW_026509244.1:0-14698 GCF_026875155.1 Cherax quadricarinatus
ATTTTTTCCCCAAAGTATGTTCAGGTGCCATTACGACGAATTTTGCCCCATAAGGAAAAAGTGAAGTATTTTTTCCATTTCAGCCCCCCAAAATACACTCAAACGCACTTAAAAAATACACACATAATTGGGTGCTTGGGAGGTAACTTAGCGGGGGTCCCTGTTCCAGAAATGTTTAAAGGGCAAAGGTGACATTAAAACAACATCAAAGATGGTCGACCAAACCCCACTACCTTTAAACATGCCCCTCACTTAGCGACAAATTTGTTTACGACATGGTCTTAAAAAGGGAAACCCCATCTTTAAATGAGGAGGGGTTGTTTTTATGATAAAACTTATTAATTTTACATATCCCTTTGATTCTTTTTTGTATTAATGTCTGGGGTTTCCTCAGTAATCCGGCACTAATTTCAACACATAAAATTTCAATTTGCAGGGTCACCCACCAACCCGCTGCTATCTTTGGTGTGCTATTTGTGCCTAAGTTTTTCCAACCCTTTTTTTTTCCATTTATTGTTATAACCTGCCCTTAGCCCTACCCAGGTTTTCCAAAAAAATAAAAAAAAATGCTTCTCGTTGTGTAAAGCTATCACCTACATTTCCAAAAAATATAAGGTGGTTTTTGAAGCACTGTCAGTTGCCATGAACTCATCACTCGATAAGCTTTGCCCGGAAAAATTTTGGGGCCACTATAAAGAATGGTCTGTTTTTAAAATGGACTAAAAAAAAAAATATCCTGCAGCACGCAGGCATAAGAAAAAAAACTTCGCCCGGGTTTTTAGGGTGTAAACTGTTTTTAATGGGTATTTTCTATGGTCTTAGGTTGTTTTCTCGTTTTTTTTTTCTAATTTGATAAAGGAAGTATTTATTCACAGAAAATCCCTTAAATTGAGCTCAAACTAGGGGAAAAAAAGTTTTTGATTTTTGCCTACGTGCAAGGGTAAAAAAAATGGTGGGCCCCCGTCAAATAGGGTTTTTCACTGTTAGCCCAAACAGTCACAAATGGTTTTTACATTTTTTATACAATTATACAATAATGCAAGCTACATACAGTAAATTTTTAAATTTTTTGTGTGAAAAAAAATTCAAAAGGGAAAGCAATATAAATAAGGAAGCCTGGAAACGGAAATTAACAAGAAAAATCTTATTTAGTACCAGGAATGTCTCCGTTTATTCTGGACCTATTTTGAAATTGCCTCTCTTGAAATTTTGTAAAAGGGCCCCCCAAATTACCAATTTCGGCCATTTATTGGTGCTAAATGGAAAAGGGAGGTTTCTTGTATCAGTCAACAGAATAGAAGGAAACTAGTGAAATAGTTTTTGGTTTGGGTAGACTGGAACATGGAAGGGGCCAAAAATGGGGGCGTAAATGGGGAAATTGCCAAATGATAAAATGGCGGGGTTTAAAGTGTATTTAACCAACCCTCGAATCGGCAAATCACTACCCGGCAAATCAGTTCCCAATGGGCCGGTTTATATGGCAACCAGACAGTGGACCCCGGTTTTCGATTTTAAATCCTTCCCTGGAGCTTTAAAAAACCCGAAAATATCGAAAAGCGAATAATTTTCCCCATAAAAAAATATGGAAAAAAAATTAATTGTCAAACTCCCAAAAAGATAAAAAAAAAAATTTTTTTACCACATAAAGTTAATTTTAACCCCTTTTGACGTTTCCGAGTAAAAATACGTTTACGAGCCAATGTTTCTAAACGTATTTTATGCAAAAATTCTAGCGGCTTCAAATCAACCCAAAAAGGGCCGGTACCCTACGAGAGAGAATGGGTCCAGTGGTTTGGGGTTTTTCCCCCGTAAAAAAAAATCGGGCCCCCAGCGTGCTTTGTGGGAGCCATGTTGTTAGTCCATTTTCCCCTGCCTCTCGGAAAGAATTCCTCACCCTCGGGGGATTGGGGGTCTTTTTTTTCCCCAAAGTGATACCTAACAGCAAGAAAAATGTCAGTGACAGTAAATTTCCGGGGTTTTTGAAGGGGAGTGTTCCCGGGAAAAGTGCCCAGAATAATGTAATTAGTGATAAAAACCCCAGAGGGACCCAAAACCCTTCCCCCTCTGGGTGGGCCGGCTTGTTCACGTTCACGTTCCCTGTCCGGGCGAAAGAAAAAAACTTTTGGTCTGTACAACACCCTGAGATAGCATGATAGTGATAGGATAGTGATTTAAGGTCATTGAAAGCAGTTCTAGTGACGGGAAAATGAATACCCCCAGTAGCCATATGTAGGGAGTCCATGGGGTCTGGGGGTGTTTAATGTTGCCCAAGGGGGGGAAAAAGGGGAGCACACCCGTGGCCCTACACCACGCCTGATAGTGAGGATGCATATTGAACGATGGTTGAATAGTGAGTGATGGAGCAGGCAGGGGTGGGGTAGGAGGGTGGCACGGCCCATGTGGCACCATAGCGGGCCACCTACTACCCACGCGCGACTTGCAAAACAACTACCCCCCTACCCACACTCCCAAACCCGCCCACCACAACCTCGCAACCACAACCACGGGACAATACCAGACCCCCCCAGCAGACCGCATCTGGGATTGGGAGGACGGTGACAGTTTTGTTTCCCAAATCCCCATGACTTTGAGAAACACAAAATGGAATAAACCCTCTTGTCCACTTGGGAACAATGCCAGTGAACTGGGCTGCTTTTAGTTATTTTGATGAACCCCCGATGGGCATCATTTCAGGGAAACCAAACTACGTATTTCACCATGGCAAAAACAATTTTCTCACCAAAATCACAGTACACAAGTGGGAAAGGGGACAACGTGGCAAGATTTCCTTTTTTTGCCACAATATGCTTTTCCACATTTTATAAGCACACTGTCACCAATATGGGCAAAAGAACCCTCATTTTAATCCAGGTTTTTGTGACTTATATGTTTTAATTTCCGATACTGTTATATTTACACTTTCAGACAAAACCAGGCCGACAGAAGCGACAGGGTTATAAGATCAGAAATGGTTTAAGTACCTAAAAAAAAAGGCTGATGTATTTTTTCCTTCAGGAAGCTTTTTATTGATGATCCTTATTTTATTCAAAGGAAGACTCTCATCAAGCAATATTTAACCAAGCAAGAGGAAACGCTTGGTAAAAGCTATTTGTACGTGTGATTGCAGAAGTGGTCTAGTTTTGGATATCTTGTGACACTGGCAGTAATACTTTAGAGTACCTTGAAGTTATTTGGGGATCTCTGGTGATGTGGGTTTGAACAAAGATGGAACCCTATCGGAAGGGGATATGTTATTTACTGTAACTGGGACACAAGCCCCACCCAGTGATTTCTTGCGAGCGAACTTGACAGCTGTGTGGACAGTGGTCGTAAAACGTAAACTATGCCAAGGTTCGATGCGGCAAATCGCAAGGTGAGGTGCAAGCCTTTGCTGCCAATGAATCATGGCATTTCGGGGGCATACAAACGTGAGTCCATTGTTGACATAGTTCACAGAAACGAAATGGGACCCCCGTGGCAGGGGCAAGAAGAGACCCCAAAGAACCCCCTTCTAAAGCCGCACTGTCATGGACTAAACCCAATATGCGCTTAGTGGGCAAAAGTGACAGCAGATTGGGTTTGCAGACTGTGACCCAAAAGGGATAAGTGGGATAAAAACTTTTTTTCCCTCTTGTTGATACCCCCTAGCAAATGTTATAACATATACAAGTTTTAAGACCAACCCAAAAAACCAAATATGGGGAATTTTGCCTTTAGTAATCGACAAAAATTGCAAAGTACCCAAGACAACTCCTCAATAGACTAGCGCCCCACACGTCACTCTTTTTGGCCCGGTGACATACCCCCTACAACTGCCCCCTACTACAAACCCAAAAAAATGCTCAAAAAGTGTTATGTATGTAGCAACCCAAAAACCCCCAAAACACGCAGAGACACTCGTTTATGGTGAGGAGTGTGGGAAATGCCCTTCTGCATATACCCCGTTTCAAAGAGTTCCACAACTGCACAGTTCTAGGAAGGGTTTAGTGACTGTACATATGTAATTTATAAAAAAATAGAAAAAAACTTGTTTTTTTTGTTTGTTTGTGTAAACAAAGTTATACACAAACTAATAGTGAAAATTTGTTTGTTATTGTGTTGTAAATAATGAGTGTATATTTGAAAAATGCACCTTACATTGGTCTCACAGGCAACATAAGTTACCTGCAACAGAAAAATATTGAAAAATGCAAGAAACCTTTGAATAGAGTAAATAAAAGAATACCGGGGGGGTGCGGATCGCCGCTGTTGCCGTACGCACGTCACTTTCTGTAAACTTTGCGGCTCTATATCCGGTAAAGTACTGATGGCAAAAATTTTTTATTAGGCTTTAAAACCCCTCACAAAAAAAATTCCTAACATTTTCATAAGAAAAAATAATTTTTTTTTTTTCGAATATTTGGCGACATAGAATTTGACAGTTTCAGAAGAGGGGCCTTAAAACAGTCAAAGGGTTAATGCAATAGAATTACAATTTAACAAAGAATAATAACAGTAGAATAATTGACACTTACCTTTAATGAAGATCTGGTAATGATTGATGGGATTGGATGAGGGGAGAGTGTCGAAGTTGTTACTTTTTAGAAGGGGAATCCCCTACCCTTAGGACTTGAGGTAGCAAGTCCTTTCTGGGGTTTACTTCCCTTCTTCTTTTAATGCCACTAGGACCAGCTTGAAGCCACTGACCCTGTCGCACAACAAATCTGTCCATAGAGCTCTGTACCTCCCATTCCTTTAAACCCCTTTCAGGTCCGTCCCGTAGATCTACGGCTTTACGGTGAGTGTCCAAACCGTAAAATCTACGCCATGAGCCACTCACTCTGATAAACTGTGAGATGGTACATTTGGCCTAGATATGAGAGAATACATCTATGTGGTATGTGTGCACCACATAAAACAGATCCTTCAGCACACTGTGTATAATGAGAAAAAAAAAACTGAAATCATTATTTTTCGATTAAAACAGCAACTTTGCAGTGTTTTTTCGTATGTTTTTTAAGTTTGATTTGCGATTTCTTGGTCTCATTTGATAGAATGGAAGACATATTACAGAAATAGAGATGATTTTGATTGGTTTTTTAAAAGCACGGGAAATGGCTTGAAACTGAGCTCAAAGTAGGGGGGAAAATGTTAAATTTTGCCTATTCAAGAGTAAACAAACGACCTCTCACGTCTAATACACCCCCAGCTGGTGGATCAAAATATACATTCACAAATATGGTGATGATATTTATACAATTATTACAGTATTGCATAACCAGTAAATTTCTATTTTTTGGTTTAAATAAAAATTCATTATGTGAATAAAAAATCAAAATGGAATTTATTTGTTTAAAGCCTCAAAACATAACTAATGAACAGGGGGAAATGTTAGTTTAGTCCCAGGAATGCCTAAATTGTTTATTCTGGACCTATTTGAATTGGAATATTTTGAACTTTGGTTTAAAATTGGCCAAATTAACAATTTCCGATCACTTTATTTTGTAGTTGAACCGTTGACTTGGCGATTTTTGTGCTCAATCGATAGAATAGAAGTAATACTAGTGAAATGCTAAGAATTTGGTTGGTTGGAATAATGTAATTTGGGCCCAAAATGGAGTCAAAGTCGGCAAAATCGCCGATTTCGAAATATCGCTGACATATCAAAATTGCGAGAAACATAATTTCGTCAATTTTCCACCAAATTTCGTACTTTTTGTTTTATTACCTTCACAAAAAAGATTCTCTACAAATTTTATAAGAAAAAATAACCCAATTTTTTTTTTTGAAAATTCTTGGACACTGGTGCGTGACTCCAGATTTGGGCCCTTGGACCCTGAAGGGGGTTAAGATTTGTCTAAAATGGGCCACAACATTGTCATTGTAATAGTACCAGCACGGCTTGAATAGCTGTGTTAGGGTGATTTTCATCCATAAAGGTTTGCAGTTCAACCCACTTTGCACACATTTCCTTAATTTTTGAAATAGGCACAATGGATTCCACAACTGGCATAGGCTTCTCAGGTTACCCCCCAAACCCCTTAAAATTTTTCTTAATTTCCTAAAAATTCCCACCCTTTTTCCACAGGGGGGCACAAAAAGTTTCTTGGGGCCCATGGTGACTTTTTGCAGAAAAAGCACCAAAAACAGTGATAATTAGTGTACCAATGTATCTTTAGATGAGGCACATGCGGGTTTGTAAACACTGGCACAATGGGGCAGTTCGGGCCACACGGCACTCCGAGAATCGTCGAAAAAGGGGTTTTCGACGGTACCGAGGCGAAATTTTTGCGTTAAAATGCCGAATCCCGGTTTTCGGTCCCGATCCCTCGAATAGGGGGCCACTGTATGTAAATTAAGTACTGTTTTAAAAAAAAATTCTATTAATGCTTGATATTTTTTTTTTTAAAAAATAATGAGTAAAAAATTTTTTGACAACCAACCCTTCCCGTTTGACAA
Source organism: Cherax quadricarinatus (assembly GCF_026875155.1). Classification (NCBI taxonomy): domain Eukaryota; kingdom Metazoa; phylum Arthropoda; class Malacostraca; order Decapoda; family Parastacidae; genus Cherax; species Cherax quadricarinatus. The sequence continues at coordinate 6,439 of NW_026509244.1, forward strand.
TAAAACTAAAGTAACCCTTTATCTGAGAAAGCTGAGCTCATGATGTGAATATCGGGAAATTTGGCCCAGTGATGTTCTATTGGGACAGGAGAGGTTTAAATGTCCCCCATTCTTTTCAACCTTCTCCTCTTCCTTTTTTTCATTTTTTTAAAGTTTCTTAATTTTACCCTAAATCCCTCCCCCTTTAATTATAAACTTTCACTTCTCTTATCACTGATCCCATTCTTGCCCCATCTACCTCTTACTTCATTGTAACTGCAGCTATATAATGATTGATACATCTGTTGCCCCCCAAAAAATATGCACTTGCAGAAGTCTACCCTTCAACTTTTTTCCCCCCAATACTGGTAAAAACAAACTCTTCATCACACCCCCAAATTTAATTTCGGTACTTATTACCAAAAATAGAATTATATCTAAAAAGGCATTTAAATTTTACCAGGAGCAGGGGGAAAATTAAAACCATTTTTTTATCGTTAAGTACAAATATATAACAAAATAATTTTGAATTTGGGACGTAAAAAATGTGCAGTTTTTAAATAAGATAAAAAAAATTATTTGCCCTGGTTAAAGTGAAAGCAAGGTAACATTTATGGGGGATTCGGGAAAAAATGGCGGCCGGGACTTGTTTCTTGGAGGGGGGAAGTACGTGCTAGCACTCTGAAGGGGGGGTTTTAAATATTGAGTTTTATAACGTAGGTAGGCATCCCTTGGCAAGACAGTAATGGATTTGAATAAGGGTGAAAGTTTATCTTTTTGGGGTCACCTTGCCTTGGGGGGAAAAAAGCCCATGTGTTTAAAAAAAAGAACAAAAAAATTTTTATTGTTAAAAACTAAAAAAAATTCTGGTTTCCCAGATGAGCCAAAAAAAGTTATAAAAAAAAGGTAGAGTTCAGGGGGGAGAGGCAATAGGATTAAAACATGTTTTATGTGATGGAGTTTAAATAAATAAAATACGAAAAACTAATAAAAATAATATACAGCTCCCCGGGGAAGTGGGAAAAGAATTTTTCTCCATAAGCCGGTGTTGTAAGAGGTTTACTAAAAGCCCGGGGGCAAGGGGGTAGTAACCCCTTTTTTTTTTACAAAATGAAGTTTAAAAAAAAAAAAACTTTTTATTTTCTTTTTAGGTCACCTGCCTCGGTGGGATTTGGCCCTTACATAAAAATAAAAAAAGATAAATATAGTGGTTGATGACTCAATGTCCCGGGAGGTTCTACATTGCCAAAGAGTGAAACAGAAACCGTAATTGTTTTAAGTGGTGGTAGGATTCCTGGCATTTTTTTTCTGTCCATATCTGAAAAGATATTCCCAAAAAATCTGAAAAATAAAGTTTAAAATATTTATTGTTTCATTTACCCCATAATTAAAGATTAAGATAAAGAAAATTTATTTTAGCAGATACAATGTTTGTACAAGGGAATTACAATTAGGTGTGCATGCTGAAAGCCCCTTAAACCCCTTTAGGGTCCAAGGCCAAATCTGGAGTCACGCACCGTGCCCCAAAAATTTTCAAAAAAAAAATTTTTTTTATTTTTTTTATAAAACTAGAGAAGTTTTTTTGAAGGGAATAAAACAAAAAGTACGAAATTTGGGGGAAAATTGACGAAATTATGCTCTCGCGAATTTTGATGTGTCAGCGATATTTACGAATCGGCGATTTTGCCGACTTTGACTCCCATTTTAGGCCAATTACATTATTCCAATCAAACCAAATTCTTAGCTATTTCACTAGTATTACTTCTATTCTATCGATTGAGCACAAGAAATCGCCAAGTCAACTGTTTCAAACTACAAAATAAAGTGATCGGAAATTGTTAATTTGGCCAATTTAACACAAAGTTCAAAATATTCCAATTTCAAAATAGGGTCCAGAATAAACAATGTAGGCATTCCTGGCACTAAACTAACATTTCCTCTGTTCATTAGTCATGTTTTGAGGCTTTACAAATAAATTCCATTTTGATTTTTTATTCACATAATGAATTTTTATTCACACCAAAAAATAGAAGATTTACTGCTATGCAATACTGTAATAATTGTATAAATATCATCACCATATTTGTGAATGTATATTAGACCCACCAGCTGACGTGTATTAGACGTGTGAGGTCTTTTGTTTACTCTTGAATATCGGCAAAATTTAACATTTCGCTACTTTGAGCTCAGTTTCAAGCCATTTCCAGTGCTAAAACCAATCAAAATCATCTCTATTTCTTTTTAATATGTCTTCCATTCTATCAAATGAGACCAAGAAATCGCAAATACAACTATAAAAAAAAATACGAAAAAACACTGCAAAGTTGCTTGTTTTAATCAAAAATCATGATTTCAGTTTTTTTCTCTCATTATACACAGTGTGCTGCAGGATCTGTTTTATGTGGTGCACACATACCACATAGATGTATTCTCTCATATCTAGGCCCAAATGTACCACTCACAGTTTATCAGAGTGAGCTGAGCTCATGGCGTAGATCTACGGTTTGGACACTCACCATAAAGCCGTAGATCTACGGGACGGACCCTGAAAGGGTTAATATACAGAGGATTCCGGGCAAACTTAAGACTAACTAAAGATTAATAAGGCAGTGACAAATGGTTTTACATATACAATCTCTTAGGTGATTGTAAATATAAATTTAGGAGTTACAATGGATACAAGAAAATTATGTATTTTATTAGTACATATTGACATTAAGGAGATACAATCAATGATTCAGCACATGTTTACTTGCCATGGGTGCTGATGTTAAATTGTAATAATTATAATCAACAATTTTTGTAAAAAGATATGTAGTTTATGTATGTTAGATCTTTTTTTTCCCCATAGATGATGATGTCCATTCTTGTCTTTTTTCTTTTTTTCTGTTGTAGTGCAAGCAAGGTTACATTTATGAAGGGCAATGGGGAAACTCATTAGCCAGAGGTGAGTCCAGAAGGTGGGCAGTAGATCTCCTACACTCTGAAGGAGAGGCAGGAATGTTACAGTTCAAAGGGTCATTTCATTTGTGATGCCTTCACACTTTTGGCAAGACATCTATTAAATGATCAGTGAGGAATGCGTTAACTTTTATTTTGAGATCACCCTATCTCAGCATATCTGGTGCGATAAAAAGTGCAAGTTAGAGATTTTCATTTGATTTACAAAACCTGAGTACATTACTATACATATTTTAAATTTATGTATTTTTTGGTTGCTTATTATCAGATGTGACTTCCCAGGATGTGATGTAAGATGTGAAGCTCCTAGTCGTCTTAAGCGTCACTATAAGGTTCATGAAAAAAATCGCTATTCTTGCCCTCGAGAATCTTGCAAAGAAGTATTTGATGAATATAAGGAACTACAGCACCATCTGTCTATTGGTCATCCTAAAGGTAGGAAAAATAATGGTTTTTCTTTCCAGTATCATTTTCACAGGTGATAATAACCCATCATAAAATTAATGTGGTCGTTAAAACTGTCACATTAAGAGCATGAATCACAAGGTATGACATCACTTGCAGAGTGTTATTGTGTCATGTTGTCTTTACTGTCGACCAGCAAAGCCCTTCATTGAATATTCACTTCATTAACCCTTTTAGTGTCCGTCATGTAGAACTACATCATTGACGCCAGGTCCCTCATGTAAGTTCTTTGTCATGAGTGCAGCCCACTCAGATAAGTTGAGTGGTAAATTTTGGCCTAGATATGAGAGAATGGGTCTGTGTGGTGAGTATGCACAGCATAAAAAATTAACCTGCCCCACACGGTGTGTGATGCGAAAAGCAAAACTCCAACTGTGTGCATGGTTTAAAATAATGACTTTGAGGTGTTTTTTCGGATAGTTTTCATGGTTATATTAGCTGTTATTTGTTATAAATTTGATAGAACAGAAAACGTACTACTGAAAATATATTATTTGGTTAGTTTATGGAGCAGGAGTAACTTGAAATTGAGCTCAAAGTAGCAGAAATATTTTATTTTTGTAGATTTTCATGAGGACAGGTAAGGCCCCCTGCACCCCCAGTCTATTTCATGGGTTTTTAATAGGTCTGATTCAATTATTGGGACATCGTAAGCCATGACCAATTGTTCCTGGTTATATTTTATTATCCTAGGTAGTAGGTTGGTAGACAGCAACCGCCCAGGGAGGTACTACCATCCTGCCAAGTGAGTGTAAAACGAAAGCCTGTAATTGTTTTACATGATGGTAGGATTGCTGGTGTCCTTTTTTCTGTCTCATGAACATGCAAGATTTCAGGTAAGTCTTGCTACTTCTACTTACACTTAGGTCACACTACACATACATGTACAAGCATATATATACACACCCCTCTGGGTTTTCTTCTATTTTCTTTCTAGTTCTTATTCTTGTTTATTTCCTCTTATCTCCATGGGGAAGTGGAACAGAATTCTTCCTCCGTAAGCCATGCGTGTTGTAAAGAGGCGACTAAAATGCCGGGAGCAAGGGGCTAGTAACCTCTTCTCCTGTATATATTACTAAATGTAAAAGGAGAAACTTTCTTTTTTCCTTTTGGGCCACCCCGCCTCGGTGGGATACAGCCGGTGTGTTGAAAGAAAGAAAGATATTTTATTATTTGAGAATTAGAGTAAATCTTCTATTTTGTGTGATTAAGAATTCAAAATGGAAGGTAAGTGTAATATAGGAGAGGCATGGGGACATGAATAATGAAAAGAGGAAATGTTGTTTTAGTACCAGGAATGTCTACGTTGTTTACTATTTTGAACTTTATTTTAAATTGTTACTTTTTCATTTTTTTTTAAATTGGCCAAATTACTGACTTGTGTACTCATTTTAAATTAGTTGAAATAGTTAAATGGGCAGTTTCTTGTGGTTAATCATTAGAATGGAAGTATCTAAGAATTTGGTCGAAAGGAGCAATTTTTAGTGACATGGTTTAAAATAGTATTCAAAGTTTGCGAATTGCTGATGCGTAAATTGCAGTGAGACCGCTAACTTTGTGCTTTTGTAATCCCATGAGTTTTCCATCAAATTTTATATTTGTGGCATCATTACTTTAGAAAAAGATTCTCGACCATTTCAGAAGAAAAATGAATTTGTATTTAAAAAAGAAGTGGACATTAAGTAATATTTATTTCTTAATGTCCATCACCACTGCTGCTCGTACTACTGCTATTTCTGCTTCTATTGCTGCTGCTGTTACTGATACTACTGCTGCTGCTACTAATATTACTACTGCTCTTACTAATATTACTACTGCTGTTACTTATATTACTACTGCTGTTACTAATATTACTACTGCTGTTACTAATATTACTACTGCTCGTTACTAATATTACTACTGCTGTTACTTATATTACTACTGCTGTTACTAATATTACTACTGCTGTTACTAATATTACTACTGCTGTTACTTATATTACTACTGCTGTTACTAATATTACTACTGCTGTTACTAATATTACTACTGCTGTTACTTATATTACTACTGCTGTTACTAATATTACTACTGCTGTTACTAATATTACTACTGCTGTTACTAATATTACTATGCTGTTACTAATATTACTACTGCTGTTACTAATATTACTACTGCTGTTACTAATATTACTACTGCTGTTACTAATATTACTACTGCTGTTACTAATATTACTACTGCTGTTACTAATATTACTACTGCTGTTACTAATATTACTACTCCCTGTTACTTATATTACTACTGCTGTTACTAATATTACTTCTGCTGTTTACTTAATTTACTACTCTTACTAATACTACTACTGCTGTTACTAATATTACTACTGCTGTTACTTATATTACTACTGCTATTACTAATATTACTACTGCTGTTACTAATATTACTACTGCTGTTACTAATATTACTACTGCGTTACTAATATTACTACTGCTGTTACTAATATTACTACTCTTGCTACTAATATTACTACTGCTGTTACTAATATTACTACTGCTGTTACTAATATTACTACTGCTGTTACTAATATTACTACTGCTGTTACTAATATTTACTACTCTTGCTACTAATATTACTACTGCTGTTACTAATATTACTACTGCTGTACTTATATTACTACTGCTGTTACTAATATTACTACTGCTGTTACTTATATTACTACTGCTGTTACTTATATTACTACTGCTGTTACTAATATTACTACTCTTGCTACTAATATTACTACTGCTGTTACTAATATTATTACTACTGAAAACTGGAACTGACCTGAGCGTCAATAAGATGGGGAAGGAAGAAGGATGAGGTAGGATGGAAATATGGGAAGGGGTTGGGATGATGGAGGAGGAAGGGTAATAGAGGTGAGTGGCCCATCCACTCTGGGCAAGTTGTGCAGAGATGCTGCAGAGAGTTGAGTCGGTGTGAGGTGTTCAGGCAGTGTGTTGGGTTGGGCTTCAGGTTTCAGGAAGGAGACGGCTGGAAGGGCAGTGGTGACTGGAAAAACAGGGTCGATTGGAGCCACACCCCAGCTTTAGCTAAATAGCAAAGTGCTGTTGGTAGGTGGTGATTAGGCAATTGAACAGTTGTTGGAGCCATTGCAGACTGCATTGAATCTTGTTCTTGAGAGGTGCAGTACGTTCATTTTGGAGTTGGAGTATGATTTATTGTTGAGGTGGTAGAGTATGGATTCTAGGGTAGCAGGTGGGTTTTCGTGACAGGTGAACTTTTCAGTGTTGTCCTGGAGTTGTTGGCTAAGTTCTGGGAAGGGCATAGCTTTGCTGCATTATTTCGTGGTGTAGAACGTGATTACATTGTAGGTGAGGATCGGTGGGGTTGGTGGTGGTGGCTGAGCTGGACGAGGCGGGGCTTCTGATTGGTCAGTTGCGGTAGTGGTGGAAGCAGGTGGTGGTAGACTTTCATTGATTGGTGGGATTTGCCAACATCTCAGTGGTCTCTGATTGGTCCATCTCTGTGTCGAGTGAAGGTTGTGGTAGCGGTGGAGCAGCAGTGATGTTGGTGATATTTTCTGTGGATTTTATGATCTCAGTGGAGGGTGGGGATGCAGGGAATGCAAAACCAGACATATTGTTCAGCTTGGATAGTTTGTTGATGATGGTGTTGAAGGAGCTAGGTTCAACTACATTCTGTACATGAGCATACATGATACAGTAAAGAATCTTGGTTGAGTTGCCGGCAGGAGCTGGCAGATAAGTGGTAGAGGCAGCTTGCGTGGCTTGAAGAATCTTGGTAGTATCTGCTTGAAGCTTGGTAATAGCAGCATATGTAGTTGCTTGTGGAGTGGGTTTCTTTTGCTGTTGGAGTTGTTTCTTAAGTATATCTCGTCTGGTTGGGCACTTGGCAGCAAGAGTGTGGTGATCATTCTTGCAGTTCAAGCATTTGGGTGGTGAGGCAGTAGTGCACGTCTTGAAGTCATGGCCTTCTTGGCCGCAGGTGGAGCAGAATTTCTTATTCTTGGCAGGGATTTGGTGGGATTTGTTGAAATTTTTCTTCTTCGATGAAGGCTGGGTTGATGTGGAAGTAGTGAATAGCCAGTCCTTCAGCGAGAGCTCTGGTTGTCATGTTGACGTCACCGAAGGTGACCTTCAGCATGGAGGAAGCATTGGGGATTTTGGTAATGAATTCCACCTTGGCCCAAGGGTTCTGTTCTTCAATGGACGACTTGATTTCTTCGGTAGCCTGGGCAGTGATGAGCCTGTCGAGTCTCTGGAGGAACACAGCTCTCCTGGCCGTCAGAGCTGGGGGAGTCAAGACAATAAATCCCTGGTCTCGTAGAGTGGTTGTTGCAGTGGTGGTAATTATTTTCTCAGCCTCGGTGTCATCAGTACAGACGACAACGAAGGCCTCTTTGAGCGATAGAATCGCATTACACTTGACTTGCAATCTGCCACTTACGACAGCTGCATGTGCTAGTTTGGACGAATCATTGACTGTCCCACTCTCTGGTTTAATCTTTACCCTGTTCGAGTAATGCATTGTGGAGTGATGCAGCCTAAAGGTTCCCCTCCCCGATGGGGATCGTAGGGAGACTGGTGAGAATGTGTCGAAATGTCAAAATCGAAAATCGAGAAAATGGAATTGAATCCTAATATTTCTACTGCTCGTACTAATATTACTACTGCTGTTACTAATATTACTACTATTGCTACTAATATTACTACTGCTGTTACTAATATTACTACTGCTGTTACTAATATTACTACTGCTGTTACTAATATTACTACAGTGGACCCCCGCATAGCGAACTTAATCCGTGCAAGAGGGCTGGTCGTTATGCGAAATGTTCGCTATGCGAATAATTTCCCCT
>NW_026509245.1:2500-13534 GCF_026875155.1 Cherax quadricarinatus
TATCTGCTGGCATGGGAAATCTGGAAAAACAGATGGGACGTGCAACTATGACCACCCTAGGAAATGCCATGCCCATATGACAACAGAAAATGCAAACTCCCTTCCTGTCAGCTTTTTCACCCTGAACTGTGTACCTCTTCAGTACAGGAAAGACTGTGCTATAACTTAAATTGCCAGGCATACCATCTAAAGGGGACAAAAAGATACAAAACATCCAGGCCATGGGAAAACCTGGGTAGCCACAGCCACTCAAGAGGGAGAGGTTTTTTAGTGCCAGGAAGGAAAAAAAAACTGGCAGGAAATGGCAGAAATCGTACACCAAATCCAGTCATTCCTGGAGTGGAACCACAGTCGATGGCCTCCACTCCAAACCAACAGATACAGATACTAATGCCGGAAAAAAATCCCCCCCCAGTACCAACAATACCACCAGTCCGATAACATTCTTCTTTGCAAATATACAGGGTCTAAAGCCAGCAACAAACAACAAAATACCTTTCATCCGTGGACTGCTTGCAGAGGCAAACGCAATGTTCGCGGCTTTCACTGAGACCCACATAAAGGATCACTTGGACAACGAAATATGGATCCCAGGTTACAACCTATACAGATGTGACAGAGTGAACAGGCAAAAGGGGGGGGTTGGCCTGTACATTGCAGAGTCACTTGTTTGCACAGAACTGCTAAATGCCTCAAATGATGTAGTGGAAGTTTTAGCAGTAAAGGTCGAGAACCAAAACCTAGTCATTGTGATAGTCTACAAGCCTCCGGATGCAACATCCCAGCAATTCCAGGAAAAAGCTGTTAAAAAATGACCACTGTCTGGAAAACCTTCCAGCTCCTGCACCCAACATCTTGCTCCTGGGGGATTTCAACTTAAGGCACCTAAAATGGAGGAATATAGCAAACAATATTGTTGCAGTAATAACACCAGGAGGCAGCTCTGATGAAAACTCACACTCACGCGAGCTTTTAAATCTCTGCACAAAATTCAATTTTTAAAACCCGCAAATAATAGAGCCTACTAGACTGGAGAATACACTAGACCTCATCTTCACTAACAATGATGATCTGATAAGAAATATCACCATATCAAAAACAATATACTCAGATCACAACATAATTGAGGTTCAGTCATGTATGCGCGGAGCCCCAGACCGACATAATGAGATTAGTCACGAGGGAGCATTCACCAAATTCAACTTCAATAACAAAAACATAAAGTGGACCAAGTAAATCAAGTCCTAACCGATATAAGCTGGGAAGATATACTAAGCAACACAGACCCAACTTATGCCTAGAACAGATTAACTCGGTGGCACTCGATGTATGCACAAGGCTTATTCCTCTAAGAAAAAGGAGGAGTAGATGTAAAACAGAAAGAGACAGGCGCTCCTTTACAGGCGACGGAAAAGAATAACAGAGCAGCTAAAAGAGGTCAATATATCTGAAATGCGTAGGGAGACACTGGTCAGAGAAATAGCAAGCATCGAACTTAAGCTAAAAGAATCCTTTAGGAGTCAGGAATCGCGGGGAAGAACTAAAAGCTATAAACGAAATCGAAAGAAACCCAAAGTATTTCTTCTCCTATGCCAAATCAAAATCGAAAAACAACGCCCAGTATTGGGCCCCTACTTAAAAACAAGATGGGTCCTACACAGATGACAGCAAGGAAATGAGTGAGCTACTCAAGTCCCAATATGACTCAGTTTTTAGCAAGCCGCTAACCAGACTGAGAGTCGAAGATCAAAATGAATTTTTTATGAGAGAGCCACAAAATTTGATTAACACAAGCCTATCCGATGTTATCCTGACGCCAAATGACTTCGAACAGGCGATAAATGACATGCCCATGCACTCTGCCCCAGGGCCAGACTCATGGAACTCTGTGTTCATCAAGAACTGCAAGAAGCCCCTATCACGAGCCTTTTCCATCCTATGGAGGGGGAGCATGGACACGGGGGTCGTCCCACAGTTACTAAAAACAACAGACATAGCCCCACTCCACAAAGGGGGCAGTAAAGCAACAGCAAAGAACTACAGACCAATAGCACTAACACCCCATATCATAAAAATCTTTGAAAGGGTCCTAAGAAGCAAGATCACCACGCATCTAGAAACCCATCAGTTACACAACCCAGGGCAACATGGGTTTAGAACAGGTCGCTCCTGTCTGTCTCAACTATTGGACCACTACGACAAGGTCCTAAATGCACTAGAAGACAAAAAGAATGCAGATGTAATATATACAGACTTTGCAAAAGCCTTCGACAAGTGTGACCATGGCGTAATAGCGCACAAAATGCGTTGCTAAAGGAATAACAGGAAAGTCGGTCGATGGATCTATAATTTCCTCACTAACAGAACACAGAGAGTAGTCGTCAACAGAGTAAAGTCCGAGGCAGCTACGGTGAAAAGCTCTGTTCCACAAGGCACAGTACTCGCTCCCATCTTGTTCCTCATCCTTATATCCGACATAGACAAGGATGTCAGCCACAGCACCGTGTCTTCCTTTGCAGATGACACCCGAATCTGCATGACATGAGTCTTCCATTGCAGACACTGCAAAGCTCCAGGCAGACATCAACCAAATCTTTCAGTGGGCTGCAGAAAACAATATGAAGTTCAACGATGAGAAATTTCAATTACTCAGATTTTGGTAAACATGAGGAAATTAAATCTTCATCAGAGTACAAAACAAATTCTGGCCACAAAATAGAGCGAAACACCAACGTCAAAGACCTGGGAGTGATCATGTCGGAGGATCTCACCTTCAAGGACCATAACATTGTATCAATCGCATCTGCTAGAAAAATGACAGGATGGATAATGAGAACCTTCAAAACTAGGGAGGCCAAGCCCATGATGACACTCTTTAGGTCACTTGTTCTATCTAGGCTGGAATATTGCTGCACACTAACAGCACCTTTCAAGGCAGGTGAAATTGCCGACCTAGAAAATGTACAGAGAACTTTCACGGCGCGCATAACGGAGATAAAACACCTCAATTATTGGGAGCGCTTGAGGTTCCTAAACCTGTATTCCCTGGAACGCAGGAGGGAGAGATACATGATTATATACACCTGGAAAATCCTAGAGGGACTAGTACCGAACTTGCACACGAAAATCACTCATTACGAAAGCAAAAGACTTGGTAGACGATGCACCATCCCCCCAATGAAAAGCAGGGGTGTCACTAGCACGTTAAGAGACCATACAATAAGTGTCAGGGGCCCGAGACTGTTCAACTGCCTCCCAGCACACATAAGGGGGATTACCAACAGACCCCTGGCAGTCTTCAAGCTGGCACTGGACAAGCACCTAAAGTCAGTTCCGGATCAGCCGGGCTGTGGCTCGTATGTTGGTTTGCGTGCAGCCAGCAGCAACAGCCTGGTTGATCAGGCTCTGATCCACCAGGAGGCCTGGTCTCAGACCGGGCCGCGGGGGCGTTGACCCCCGGAACTCTCTCCAGGTAAACTCCAGGTATACATAAATACAGAGATTATCATACATAGCAACATATGTATAGTTACATAGATTATCATACATAGCAACATATGTATAGTTACATAGATTATCATACATAGCAGCATATGTATAGTTACATAGATTATCATACATAGCAACATATGTATAGTTACATAGATTATCATACATAGGAACATATGTATAGTTACATAGATTATCATACATAGCAACATATGTGACACTTATGCAGCATATGGGAATCTTTATTCAGGAAACGTTTCGCCACACAGTGGCTTCATCAGTCCAATACAAAGAGGAAGGCGTAAGGAGAGGAGGAGAATGAGGTAATCAGTCCCTCAACCTGGAGTCGATGTGTTCAGTCCATCAATCTTGTAGAATGTACAGCATAGGGCCGTAGACGTGGCTTATATACTGTAGTGAGGTGACGTGAAGCAGGTGGAGGCGGGGGTCATAGTGGTACCATCCACTAGTCGAAGTAGGTCTTCGTCCAAAGGTTGAACAAGTGTTGAAGAATTCTTTGTAACAAGATCCCATGATGCTGCAGTGTCTGACAGTTGTGATGAATGGTTTGAAAAACCGACAAGTTGAAGATTGAGACACTTATGCAGCATATGGGAAACTTTATTTAGGAAACGTTTCGCCACACAGTGGCTTCATCAGTCCAATACAAAGAGGAAGGCGTAAGGAGAGGAGGAGAATGAGGTAATCAGTCCCTCAACCTGGAGTCCCTCAACCTGCAGCATCATGGGATCTTGTTACAAAGAATTCTTCAACACTTGTTCAACCTTTGGACGAAGACCTACTTCGACTAGTGGATGGTACCACTATGACCCCGCCTCCATCTGCTTCACGTCACCTCACTACAGTATATAAGCCACGTCTACGGCCCTATGCTGTACATTCTACAAGATTGATGGACTGAACACATCGACTCCAGGTTGAGGGACTGATTACCTCATTCTCCTCCTCTCCTTACGCCTTCCTCTTTGTATTGGACTGATGAAGCCACTGTGTGGCGAAACGTTTCCTGAATAAAGATTCCCATATGCTGCATAAGTGTCTCTATATTATGTTTGGTAGCAGAGCAGGAGATGAACAAATTAACATTAAGAACGAAGGAACACTGCATTAAGATCGACAACACTCTAATTACCAGACATAATGAGGGCAAATTCCTAGGCCTATACTCACAAACTAGTATTTAGTCACTTAGCCATAATACCAACTTACCTCATAATTGTAATATTTTAAAACTAAGAATTAATCTAAGTCTGCCCAAAATGCCTAGCCATGCTAGGTGTTCTAGTGGTACACTCTGTAATACCTAGCCATGCTAGGTGTTCTAGTGGTACACTGTGTAATGCCTAGCCATGCTAGGTGTTCTAGTGGTACACTCTGTAATACCTAGCCATGCTAGGTGTTCTAGTGGTACACTCTGTAATACCTAGCCATGCTAGGTGTTCTAGTGGTACACTCTGTAATGCCTAGCCATGCTAGGTGTTCTAGTGGTACACTCTGTAATGCTTAGCCATGCTAGGTGTTCTAGTGGTACACTGTGTAATGCCTAGCCATGCTAGGTGTTCTAGTGGTACACTCTGTAATACCTAGCCATGCTAGGTGTTCTAGTGGTACACTCTAATACCTAGCCATGCTAGGTGTTCTAGTGGTACACTGTGTAATGCCTAGCCATGCTAGGTGTTCTAGTGGTACACTCTGTAATACCTAGCCATGCTAGGTGTTCTAGTGGTACACTGTGTAATACCTAGCCATGCTAGGTGTTCTAGTGGTACACTCTGTAATACCTAGCCATGCTAGGTGTTCTAGTGGTACACTGTGTAATGCCTAGCCATGCTAGGTGTTCTAGTGGTACACTCTGTAATGCCTAGCCATGCTAGGTGTTCTAGTGGTACACTCTGTAATGCCTAGCCATGCTAGGTGTTCTAGTGGTACACTGTGTAATGCCTAGCCATGCTAGGTGTTCTAGTGGTACACTGTGTAATACCTAGCCATGCTAGGTGTTCTAGTGGTACACTCTGTAATGCCTAGCCATGCTAGGTGTTCTAGTGGTACACTGTGTAATGCCTATGCCATGCTAGGTGTTCTAGTGGTACACTCTGTAATACCTAGCCATGCTGGGTGTTCTAGTGGTACACTCTGTAATACCTAGCCATGCTAGGTGTTCTAGTGGTACACTGTAATACCTAGCCATGCTAGGTGTTCTAGTGGTACACTCTGTAATACCTAGCCATGCTAGGTGTTCTAGTGGTACACTATGTAATACCTAGCCATGCTAGGTGTTCTAGTGGTACACTCTGTAATACCTAGCCATGCTAGGTGTTCTAGTGGTACACTATGTAATACCTAGCCATGCTAGGTGTTCTAGTGGACACTATGTAATACCTAGCCATGCTAGGTGTTCTAGTGGTACACTATGTAATACCTAGCCATGCTAGGTGTTCTAGTGGTACACTCTGTAATACCTAGCCATGCTAGGTGTTCTAGTGGTACACTGTGTAATACCTAGCCATGCTAGGTGTTCTAGTGGTACACTCTGTAATACCTAGCCATGCTAGGTGTTCTAGTGGTACACTCTGTAATACCTAGCCATGCTAGGTGTTCTAGTGGTACACTCTGTAATACCTAGCCATGCTAGGTGTTCTAGTGGTACACTCTGTAATACCTAGCCATGCTAGGTGTTCTAGTGGTACACTCTGTAATACCTAGCCATGCTAGGTGTTCTAGTGGTACACTGTAATACCTAGCCATGCTAGGTGTTCTAGTGGTACACTCTGTAATACCTAGCCATGCTAGGTGTTCTAGTGGTACACTCTGTAATACCTAGCCATGCTAGGTGTTCTAGTGGTACACTATGTAATACCTAGCCATGCTAGGTGTTCTAGTGGTACACTATGTAATACCTAGCCATGCTAGGTGTTCTAGTGGTACACTCTGTAATACCTAGCCATGCTAGGTGTTCTAGTGGTACACTATGTAATACCTAGCCATGCTAGGTGTTTCTAGTGGTACACTCTGTAATACCTAGCCATGCTAGGTGTTCTAGTGGTACACTATGTAATACCTAGCCATGCTAGGTGTTCTAGTGGTACACTATGTAATACCTAGCCATGCTAGGTGTTCTAGTGGTACACTCTGTAATACCTAGCCATGCTAGGTGTTCTAGTGGTACACTCTGTAATCACAATTTTACTACATGTAAACCACACAACCAAATTCTGTAAACTTAGCATTGTAATCCTTATAGAGAATAAACTTTGAATTGAATTTAATTGAATTGAGTATTGCAGTGTTTGATAACTCTTGAGAAGTCTGCCTCAGCCTGTGACCTTGAGCGAGGCACTGCATCACCTGCCTGAGACTTTCGCCCATATTGACTATGTGAAGAGAGGCGAATGTGCGTGCTCAGTTGCCCCTGCTATTCTCCTGTATCCCCCAACTCTCCGCCTTTAAACTCAGCCATTCGTCTCTATCAAGGTGCAGTGTAGAGGTGTATTTTGCTGCTCCACTGGTACTCAAATATCTGAGTTCCGCACAGCTAGTCACCTCTGCCTACCTGAGAAATACAGACGAATCTCCCATCCTGCAGTGAAAATTTGTGTCATTCCAAGACATGTGTGCTAGATGTGTTAAGTGCTGCGGGTTTGGAGTAATTAACGAGCAGTGCAGTATTGGTAACTCTCGAGACGACTGTGGCCCCGTGAATGACCTTGAAAATGGCACTGCGACCTGCAGGCCACTACACCCATACTTTTTATTTTATTTTATTTAAAACTCAGGTACAAAATAGATATGGGTGCATAAAATAATATGTCAATGAGATACCAGGCACTAACTAGATTCTTATATAAATAAATAATAAAGTCAAAACACAGGAAAATAAACACTATACAAATAAACAATGTGACAAAAACAAGCACACAGAATTACACACATACACAAGCAATCACGTATTATACAACGTGATACTTCATCTGGCATATTACTAGGCGTGGCTTCCGCCTGCCAACACACAACGTATCCAAGACTTAATCTAAGAACTCAGGTGCCTTAAAGAGCACAACAATACGCGCGACTACCACGGGGTTATTATCATGGACTAAGAATAGGCATTACAGTTCAAAGGTGGATCAGGATGACGCTTCTATTCACAACAATTAAAATCTCTAATATAACAAAACGAAACTACACTGTGATATTTGACATCTCAATAAACACAAATGCAAGCAGCTATAAGTGAACTTATACACTGACGAGATGCACACATTGAAAAATGCTGCCTCCACATATAGTTCAAGCTCCATCACAGCTTACAGGAAAACGAATACTTGCATAGATACATATACTATTGAAAAGCACACGAACACGGCATAAAGTATAAACGGAAATAATAAACCGCTCAACTGTGCTAGGAAGCACACCATATACAAAATGTACACCAATGACTTGTAATTGAGACATAAATGACGAGAAACATTCCTAAAAGTTGTATATACAAAGCCTTAAGTTACATCGTCGTCACCGTTACATAGGAGACGCACATAAACTCTGAGAACACAAAACATTCACGCACTTGACAAACACAATTAGACACAGCTGACCAGCCCGTTAGATTACCCACTGAACACTCACAACTATCTCAAATCTCGTAACTCCAAGGCTTTATATTCAGGCGGAAAGTCTCTCTCCCATCTCCCCTCATATACCAACCTATTTCGACATTTTGTCCTATAAATCGTCCCCGCTAAAACCCTAATTCTACTGTTACCATCAATGTGCCTCACAGCCCATGACACGAAAATATAATCAGCCACAATGTATGACACTACACGTTGTACACACAAGTCAACCCCACCTACATCAAAACTCAACGACTGGAGTACCGACAAACCTCCCCCCCATCAAACGCAAAACCCTACTGAACCACTCTCGTACCATACCTAAAGTCTCACAGAAATACACAACGTGAAAAGCAGATTCCTCCATCCCGCACGCCGGACAACTCCAGTCTTCCCCCAAACGCCTATTATACAACACCACCCCATACGGCAAGATTCCATGTAAAAATTTAAAAACCACTTCCCGTACTTGAGCAGGCAGACGCAACTGTTGAACTCACCTCCATATATCACCCCACGCATACATGGGATACATTCCTTCAACTCGCACCACGACTACCTCCCTACCCGCCCTTTCTAAGGTACATAAGTTTTCCACAGCGCACGTCCCTCATGTTCAATAATATGCGAAGCATCGTGTCACACCAAATTAAATTCCTCCCTCTCCACCACCTGCGCAGGTCATGATGCAATTCACTTAACCCACCATGCATCCCACCCAGTCGGATTATTATTATAATCAAGGGGAAGCGCTAAACCCGGAGGATTATACAGTGCCTGGGGGGGAGATGTGGAAGGCATTCTGCCTTAATTCGGGGAACTGGAGCACAGATCCAATTCCCTAAATCAAGAGCCCCTCACCAACATCAAGGAACCTTCCTTGAGGGGTACCCAGTCGGAGAAAACGACGCTTCACGTAACATGCCGTGACACGAGCCTCTAGAGGAATGAGACCCAACCCTCCCTGATGCATTGGTGTCTCCACCACCACTCTTGTGAGCCAATCGCAACCTGAACCCCACAAAAATCGATAAACTCTATGCAAAAGACTTTTGACGTCCCCCTGCAACAGAGGATACAGTGCAGCAACGTGCCATACTTTGCTATAAAGCAGGACATTAATGACCACCGCCCTCTGATGCAGGGTTAAATGTCGTGGCCGTAGACTATTTAAGCACCCCAAGACACCATGTACAACCCTCCCCGAATTGCACGCCCTCATCTGATCGACCTCCCGCATATAATGAATACCACATACAGTGATACGATCAACCACAGTCCACCCCTCTGCATCCACCCCATCCCCCACCCACTCCCCCAACTCCATAATCTTCGATTTTTCTCTATTAGCACACATCCCCGTAGCCTTGCCAAATATGTCAACAAGTCTCCCAACAAAACCCAATTGCTCCCGTGAACGTAATAACACAGTAGTATCATCTACATAACCCACAAGGGTCGGTCGACCACTACTCTGACCCCACGATGTCTCTACTCCCCGCCCACAAACAGCCCAGTAAAAAGGGTCCTGCATACATGCAAAAAACATTTGAGACATGGGGCATCCCTGAAGAATGCTCCTGCTCAAGTGTGCAAAAACACCTAACTTGCCATTAATTTGTACTTTAAATCCCACTCCATTGTACAATGAACGGGCCCACATGATGACCTCATTTCCAAAACCCTGCCATCTCATAAATTTCCACAGAACCCTCCCTTTCCACACTATCAAAAGCGGCTCGCCAGTCTAAAGCCAAAACACCACCCCCACCCCTCACCCCGCATTCCTCAACAAACTCCCTGATATTCCCATGACTATCATACATTGACCTACCTGGCACACCAAACTGACTCTTATGGATTACCTTATCAAACACTTTCTTAATTCTATTCATCAATATTTTCGCATATAGTTTATAGTCACTACACATCAACGATATGGGATGGTAGTCCTTAATCGCTAATGGCACATCACATTCCTAACTAAGACCAACACAGCCATACGCTGAGACAGACCTAACTCCCCCCTCCTTCATCGCATTGAGTAAACGAACCATAAAAGTCCGTATTGCCTCCCAATGTTTGATATAAAATTCACAAGGGACGCCATCAATGCCTGGAGCCTTCCCCTTACTCATTCCTTGTAGTGCCTCCCACACCTCTGCCTCAGATATAGGCCCACCCATGAGAAGGCGATCATAATCATTTAGCTCGCATCGTACGCCTCTCCCCAAATCCTGTATCATATGCTCACTCACGTCTTTACTTTGCATCTGGAGCTTACTCCAAGTATCAACATAAAAACTTATCCCCTCAGTTGTTGTTAAGACCTGTCCCTCACTAGAGGCAGGTGCCAGAAGTCGCCAGAAACTTACCACAGGTCAGCTGTTTTTAATAATCTTCCTGGCCTGCTAGTGTACTCGCATATAATCTAGTGATACCAGTGAATAGCAGAATACAGTGTTGTAGTAGCAACTAACCAGTATTATAATGGTACTTAGTGGAGTGGAGTGACTTTCATTAGTTTCTTTTCTTGAAATACGAGACGTTACGTGAATTTCATATAACCTGTAGTTACCAGCGGTCGCAATATACACAACGAGAAGCAATTATTACTACAGAAAAAGCGTCCTTCCTCCAAAATTTGCACCAGTCAACTATAGTGATAATATAGCATTTATTGTGGTGGAGACGGAAAAAACAAAAATAGAAAAGCCAGATACAGCGATTTATAAACAAAGAGGTCGACTGTACGTCATTGTAGGAGCTGCCAGATATCACCGGCTCTTCAACACGCAAGTTATACTTTTGTATCATCAAATCACATATACTGGGAGAAATTTCCGTAGATCTTTAGTGTTTGCAAATCACCCACCATTTTTGTTTTAAATAAATGACCCATGATCAACAG
>NW_026509246.1:0-14745 GCF_026875155.1 Cherax quadricarinatus
AAATAGGTAAATAACTTACTTTCGAGATATAGGCCGCAGCGCGCGCACCCCCGCTGCCCGGGAAATAATTTTTTTCCCCGAAAAATTCGCTTTATTTTACACTTTTTGCGTGACCTACGAGTGTTTATTACAGTTAACCATTGTAAATACGTTTTCTCTCATCACTGATGAGAGAGGTCGGACCCTCTCTTCACCTTCAGGGGAAATATCGATAGAAATTTATTCCTTGGGGCGTCATTTTATGCTATATATTTTTTTTGAGGTGTACTTTTTATGTTTATATGCTATTATTATATTGCATTATATCAATAAATAGATCAATTGTGATAGATAAATAAGCCTTATAATTGATATTAGCGTGGGTATGGAATATTTTGTTGGCTGGAGGTGTCGGCCATTTTGTGCACTATTCCCAGGGGTTCCCGATTGGTGCCGTGACCATATTAGCTCCGCCTGCTCGGGAATGATCTCAGATGGTGAATTTGTATTATATTAGACATAAAGATGTACGAAAACGATCAAAATAACACGGGGAAAAACGTAACAAAAACGTCAACAGAGCTGAGTCAGCGCTTCTTACGCAACATGTTGCGTCAGCGCTGTCACCATGCCTGTTATAAATGGCTGTAATTCCTTTTAGAAACATCGTACAAGGATAATAATTATACCAGCGTGTAGCCAGAAAGTTCAGCTATTTTTTGGTAACAAAAACTCAATTTTCATATATTTTCGAATTTTTTTTTGCTCCGCGCGCGGGAACCCTCGGTGGTGCCTTAAACTTTCTCTCCATTTTATGGCTTTCAAGAGGGTGTAGACTGAACGCTCCTGGTCTATATTAGTTGTGTAGTTACCTCACACCAAGTTGGGTAGTTACCTCACACCAAGTTGTGTAGGTACCTCACACCAAGTTGTGTAGGTACCTCACACCAAGTTGGGTAGTTACCTCACACCAAGTTGTGTAGGTACCTCACACCAAGTTGTGTAGGTACCTCACACCAAGTTGGGTAGTTACCTCACACCAAGTTGTGTAGGTACCTCACACCAAGTTGGGTAGTTACCTCCACCAAGTTTGGGTAGTTACCTCACACCAAGTTGTGTAGGTACCTCACACCAAGTTGTGTAGGTACCTCACACCAAGTTGGGTAGTTACCTCACACCAAGTTGTGTAGGTACCTCACACCAAGTTGGGTAGTTACCTCACACCAAGTTGGGTAGTTACCTCACACCAAGTTGGGTAGTTACCTCACACCAAGTTTGTGTAGGTACCTCACACCAAAGTTGGGTAGTTACCTCACACCAAGTTGGGTAGTTACCTCACACCAAGTTGGGTAGTTACCTCACACCAAGTTGGGTAGGTACCTCACACCAAGTTGGGTAGTTACCTTCACACCAAGTTGGGTAGTTACCTCACACCAAGTTGGGTAGTTACCTCACACCAAGTTGGGTAGTTACCTCACACCAAGTTGGGTAGTTACCTCACACCAAGTTGTGTAGGTACCTCACACCAAGTTGGGTAGTTACCTCACACCAAGTTGGGTAGCTACCTCACACCAAGTTGGGTAGTTACCTCACACCAAGTTGGGTAGTTACCTCACACCAAGTTGGGTAGTTACCTCACACCAAGTTGGGTAGTTACCTCACACCAAGTTGGTAGTTACCTCACACCAAGTTGGGTAGCTACCTCACACCAAGTTGGGTAGTTACCTCACACCAAGTTGGGTAGTTACCTCACACCAAGTTGGGTAGTTACCTCACACCAAGTTGGGTAGTTACCTCACACCAAGTTGGGTAGCTACCTCACACCAAGTTGGGTAGTTACCTCACACCAAGTTGGGTAGTTACCTCACACCAAGTTGTGTAGTTACCTCACACCAAGTTGGGTAGTTACCTCACACCAAGTTGGGTAGTTACCTCACACCAAGTTGGGTAGTTACCTCACACCAAGTTGGGTAGTTACCTCACACCAAGTTGGGTAGTTACCTCACACCAAGTTGGTAGTTACCTCACACCAAGTTGGGTAGGTACCTCACACCAAGTTGGGTAGTTACCTCACACCAAGTTGGGTAGTTACCTCACACCAAGTTGGGTAGTTACCTCACACCAAGTTGGGTAGGTACCTCACACCAAGTTGGGAAGGTACCTCACACCAAGTTGGGTAGGTACCTCACACCAAGTTGGGTAGTTACCTCACACCAAGTTGGGTAGGTACCTCACACCAAGTTGGGTAGGTACCTCACACCAAGTTGGGTAGGTACCTCACACCAAGTTGAGTAGTTACCTCACACCAAGTTGGGTAGTTACCTCACACCAAGTTGGGTAGTTACCTCACGCCAAGTTGGGTAGTTACCTCACACCGAGTTGGGTAGTTACCTCACACCAAGTTGGGTAGTTACCTCACACCAAGTTGGGTAGCTACCTCACACCAAGTTGGGTAGTTACCTCACACCAAGTTGGGTAGGTACCTCACACCAAGTTGGGTAGGTACCTCACACCAAGTTGGGTAGGTACCTCACACCAAGTTGGGTAGTTACCTCACACCAAGTTGGGTAGTTACCTCACACCAAGTTGGGTAGTTACCTCACGCCAAGTTGGGTAGTTACCTCACACCAAGTTTGGTAGTTACCTCACACCAAGTTGGGTAGTTACCTCACACCAAGTTGGGTAGCTACCTCACACCAAGTTGGGTAGTTACCTCACACCAAGTTGGGTAGCTACCTCACACCAAGTTGGGTAGCTACCTCACACCAAGTTGGGTAGCTACCTCACAGCAAGTTGGGTAGTTACCTCACACCAAGTTGGGTAGCTACCTCACACCAAGTTGGGTAGCTACCTCACAGCAAGTTGGGTAGCTACCTCACACCAAGTTGGGTAGTTACCTCACACCAAGTTGGGTAGCTACCTCACACCAAGTTGGGTAGTTACCTCACACCAAGTTGGGTAGCTACCTCACACCAAGTTGGGTAGTTACCTCACACCAAGTTGGGTAGTTACCTCTCACCAAGTTTTGTAGTTACCTCACACCAAGTTGGGTAGTTACCTCACACCAAGTTGGGTAGTTACCTCACACCAAGTTGGGTAGTTACCTCACACCAAGTTGGGTAGTTACCTCACACCAAGTTGGGTAGTTACCTCACACCAAGTTGGGTAGTTACCTCACACCAAGTTGGGTAGCTACCTCACACCAAGTTGGGTAGCTACCTCACACCAAGTTGGGTAGCTACCTCACACCAAGTTGGGTAGCTACCTCACACCAAGTTGGGTAGCTACCTCACACCAAGTTGTGTAGTTACCTCACACCAAGTTGGGTAGCTACCTCACACCAAGTTGGGTAGTTTCCTCACACCAAGTTGGGTAGCTACCTCACACCAAGTTGGGTAGCTACCTCACACCAAGTTGGGTAGTTACCTCACACCAAGTTGGGTAGCTACCTCACACCAAGTTGGGTAGCTACCTCACACCAAGTTGGGTAGTTACCTCACACCAAGTTGGGTAGGTACCTCACACCAAGTTGGGTAGCTACCTCACACCAAGTTGGGTAGTTACCTCACACCAAGTTGGGTAGTTACCTCACACCAAGTTGGGTAGTTACCTCACACCAAGTTGGGTAGTTACTCACACCAAGTTGGGTAGTTACCTCACAACCAAGTTGGGTAGTTACCTCACACCAAGTTGGGTAGCTACCTCACACCAAGTTGGGTAGCTACCTCACACCAAGTTGGGTAGCTACCTCACACCAAGTTGGGTAGCTACCTCACACCAAGTTGGGTAGCTACCTCACACCAAGTTGTGTAGTTACCTCACACCAAGTTGGGTAGCTACCTCACACCAAGTTGGGTAGTTTCCTCACACCAAGTTGGGTAGCTACCTCACACCAAGTTGGGTAGCTACCTCACAACCAAGTTGGGTAGTTACCTCACACCAAGTTGGGTAGCTACCTCACACCAAGTTGGGTAGCTACCTCACACCAAGTTGGGTAGTTACCTCACAACCAAGTTGGGTAGGTACCTCACACCAAGTTGGGTAGCTACCTCACACCAAGTTGGGTAGCTACCTCACACCCAAGTTGGGTAGCTACCTCACACCAAGTTGGGTAGTTACCTCACACCAAGTTGGGTAGGTACCTCACACCAAGTTGGGTAGCTACCTCACACCAAGTTGGGTAGCTACCTCACACCAAGTTGGGTAGTTACCTCACACCAAGTTGGGTAGTTACCTCACACCAAGTTGGGTAGCATACCTCACACCAAGTTGGGTAGCTACCTCACACCAAGTTGGGTAGTTACCTCACACCAAGTTGGGTAGCTACCTCACACCAAGTTGGGTAGCTACCTCACAATGGCCTCATCTGTTTTTCGTCGCATTTATGTACTTTATTTAATATGACTAAGACAAGTGCGCTTCATGATGTAAACGGCACCTTACCAAGGAAACTTGTAGTGGTTATATAACCCTGGGACTGTAAGTGGACACAAGTGCAACTAATGTGACATTTTATTGTGGCAACGTTTCGCTCTCCAGGAGCTTTATCAAGCCATAATGGCTTGATAAAGCTCCTGGAGAGCGAAACGTTGCCACAATAAAATGTCACATTAGTTGCACTTGTGTCCTTTTACTTTACATATTGTCGGTAATTCTACCAACTTTATTACAACCCTGGGACTGGTGACGTATATACTTCTTGAGGAGTCAGAGCCAAGGGCCTCGATGCAAATAAAATCACTTTGTCTCTTTTGAGCTATCCTTTGTAATTGATGGTATGTATAATTGTATTTGTGTGTACCTGTGCCTAAATAAACTTACCTAGCTTTGATAATTAGCTGAGTGCTTGTGGAGACAACAATGAATGTTTATAAGACTGACTGAGACGCCTGGTCGAAAACGAATGGTAGAGAGATACCAACGAGATGTGTGAAAAGGCACATGTGTAGAGTTCAGGACATGAACGGAAATGTTTCGCCACGAGTTTCTTCATTAGTCGTAATCAGTTCCTCAGGAGTGAAGAAACACTTCTGGCGACGGAACGTTTCCATTTACAGTTCTCCTGAACCGCACTTAAGTGTCTTTTTCCACATATCTGGCAAAACCTCAGTGAAGGCTGAGGAAAATCTTTTGGCAGGACACCGCCTGAGGAGCAGATCAACCGACCACCAGCACCATCAAGTGTCCTGCAACCAGCCCAACCAACCTGCCTTATGCGCAAAAAAGGCAATATCAAAAACTATACCTACTACCAGTTCACCGCCATTTATGTATGCAACTTGTATACATGTGTGCCACTGACGGGTGGTGTGGTATACCCCATCCTACGATTATCATATATAACACGACACACACACACACACACACAACCTTTATTAATATGCGGCAAAGTGGTTGGGCCACTTTTATTACCCTCCCGCCTCCCCCCCCCCCACCAACCCTTTCTCCACATTCCATCTATACTTATCTTTCTTCTTTCTCTAACTTACCACATCTCTGGCTAAAGAACAATTAACATTTTAGTTTGGCTTTGTTGATGAAAATGTTTCCAGAGGTCGCCTACCCCGCGTTCCAGTTCCAGACTAGGCCTGGTTGCTGGCCTGATCGATCAGGCTGTTGGTGCCGGCCACCCACAGTCACAATTTTGCACTACAGCTCGGATGAACTGTCTTGTTGGACATTTCGAGTTCCTTCTTGAAGAGAGAATGATGGGAGGGCGTTGAAGACTCGTGGTCCCGTTACACTTATTAAGTTCTCAGTGTACTCATGGTTTCCATACTTTTCATAGGAGGTGTCTTGCACTTTCTGCCAAGCCTCTGGTTTTTATATGGATTGATTCCGGTGTGCATGTTTAGGATCAATCTTTCTCATCCACGGTCTAAGGAGTACAGTTGGAGGTACTTCAAACACTCCCAGTAATTTAAGTGCTGGACAAGGTCTATAAGAGCTGTGAAGATTATCGTTGCATTCTCGAATTTCGCCTGTCTTGATGAGGGCCATTAATACACTACAACATTTCCAGTCGAGAGTGGACGAGTAACCTGACGAGTATCATAACTGACTGCATCTCTTGAACGATCTAGTTATTCAACCTATTATTTTCCTTGTCGTTGCGACAACAATAATTTTGTGCTTCTTAAGTGTGATATCTGACAATATTACTATCAGATCGCTCACATTAGACTTCCTCTCTGTTGGGTCATTTGAGTTTGTCCTGTATTCTGACTGCATTTGTATTTTCTTGATTTTATCCTAATGCAGTAACTGGAATTTGTCCACATACAACATCACGTTGTTGTCAGTGGCCCACTGGAAGACTTGGTTCAATAGCCCACTGGAAGACTTGGCTCAGTGACCCACTGGAAGACTTGGTTCAGTGACCCACTGGAAGACTTGGTTCAATGACCCACTGGAAAACTTGGTTCAGTGACCCACCGGAAGACTTGGTGACCCACTGGAAGACTTGGCTCAGTGACCCACTGGAAGACTTGGTTCAGTGACCCACTGGAAGACTTGGTCCAGTGACCCACTGGAAGACTTGGTTCAGTGACCCACTGGAAGACTTGGTTCAGTGACTCACTGGAAGACTTGGTTCAGTGACCCACTGGAAGACTTGGTTCAGTGACTCACTGGAAGACTTGGTTCACTGGGGAAGAGAGAGGAGAGAAGAAAGAAGAGGAGGGTAAGACAGGAAGACACTCAGGAGACAGGAAGAGAAGAGGTAGAGAGAAGGAAGAGTCAGGAACGGAGAAAAAGTGGTAGGAGGGAAGAGAAGAGAGAAAGAAGGAGATGAAGGAAGAAGGTAGAGAGAGGAGAGATGGTGGAAGAGAGGAGAGAGGAGGGAAAGGAGAGGAGAGAGGAGGAAGAGAGAGAGGAGAGGGAAGAGAGAGAGAGAGGAGGAAGAGAGAGGAGAGAGAGGAGAGAGAGGAGAAGAGGAGGGAGAGAGAAGGAGAGAGGAGGGAAGAGAGAGGAGAGAGGAGAGAGAAGAGAGAGAGAGAGAGGAGGGAAGAGAGAGGAGAGAGTGAGGGAAAGAGGAGAGAGAGGAGAAGAAGGGAGAGAGAGGAAGAGGAGGAAGAGAGAGGAGAGAGGAGGAAGATAGGAGAGAGGAGGAAGATAGAAAAGAGAGGAGGGGAAAGAGAGGAGAAAGGAGGGAAGAAGAGGAGAGAGGAGGGAAGAGGAGAGGAGAGAGGAGGGAGAGAGAGGAGAAGAGAGGAGGGAAGAGAGAGGAAATAGAGAGGAGGGAAGAGAGAAGAGAGAGAAGGAAGAGAGAAGAGAGAGAAGGGGAAGAGAGAGAGTGAGGGAAGAGAGAAGGGAGAGAGAAGGGAGAGAGAGAGAGAAGGGAAGAGAGAGGAGAGAGGGAGAGGAAGAGAGAGGAGAGAAGGAAGGAAGATAGAGGAGAGAAGAGGAAGAGAGAAGAGAGGAGGGAAGAGAGAGGAGAGAGGAGGGAAGAGAGAGGAGAGAGGAGGGAAGAGAGGAGAGAAGAGGGACACTATTGGTGACACTACTGACAAAGACTGGAAGTCCCACACTGAGCTTAACTCAGAGGTAAATAACTGGTGGAATTCTGTCAACACTAAGGCCCCACAGATTAACAGAGTTCAAAACACCACGTTAGGGAATTCTAACACAATTCCTCTGACCACCACAGAGGGAAGAAATCCTCTTCCCAGCATCGAAGCAAGCCTTGGATCTGTTAATTCTCCTACACCTGACATCTCTGCTTCAGCACCTGCCAGTACACTAGACAGTGCACATACCAACTCTGATCCTACACCTGTCAGCACACCTGCCGACACTGTTCCAACATCTGGCAGCAGTGCTTCATCGACAAGTACTGAGTCAGGATTTTCTCCACCAGAGATTTCTTGAGTCATCAGGGAACTATCACTGCACCTGAACACCTACTGCGCCAAAGTACGAACAACAGGGACACATCCATCAGAACTGCACAGTGGCGTGGTAGAGGACGTGGAAGAGGATGTGGAGGAGGAAGACATCTACAGCCGTCTCACCTTTCACCTACACAGTCCCAGCGGCAGAACCTGTGGACAAATCAGCAAAACACAGGAAGTACAACAAATAATGCCACCCTCCCGGGCCACCTGGGCTGTCCTCGCTGTCCCCCGGGGGGGGCCCCCCAAAAAAAACAACTCCCCCTGCGAGATAAAAGGGGCAATTACGCCACAAGAAAGGGCATCGGGAGGCCCAGTGGGGAAAAAAAAGAAACTTGAAAACGGGCCCAACGGTTAGAGCCCCTTTTTTCCAAAAAACCACCAGGATCTCTAAATTTTGATAAACCACTCACACGTTACCCACTCAGCTACCCAAACTCAGCCCAGCAGGTGTATTGTGCCTTAAAAACAAGACCACGGGACCTACATCCCCAGCTGCCCTCATACCCTACCTATCTAAAGGGGAAAGGCCCCTTACATGCCTTACACACCCACCCCCCAAAAGCTGACCACATCATGGGGACCCAGCACACATCCTGCTTAAACATCGGGGGTTTCTTTAACAAGTTGGAGAACTCACCATTTTTGTGAACACTCGACGCCCCCGACATATAGCTGGACCGGACCCCAAAAAAAATTTTGCAAAAATTTGGGCGGGCAAAAACCTAAAGGTGGGGAAAAGACGGGCAAGGAAAGGGAGGGGGTTTTCCTGTGGGGCTTCTCTAAAATTTGGAACATGCCCACACTTTGTGTTCCCCATCCCTCCCTCATTTTAAAAATTTCTTCAAAAAAAGGCATAAAAAACCTAGTCCCTTTCTGTATTAAAATTGAAAATGTAAAACCCAGGGGCAACATCAACCCCCATAAAACCCTTCCTAAGGGAAAATTTGGACTCCCTTTCTAAAAATAACTGCAACATATAAATAATTTTTGGGACCTCAACCCCCTTTAACAAGGGATTTTTGATACCTTCTTGCAGTATTTGACATGAAAAAAAACTTTTTTTTTTTCCCTAACTCCCCATCCCCTGGCTCCTATCCGACCTAGTATGATGATCGGGCAGAAGGTATAGCCCACTTGCAACCCCTGGGCAAACTTAAATCATCTGAAAAACAAGGCTGTTTTTCACGACACAAAAACCCCAACCCAAAACGAGGGGGGATTTCCCACACGCACAACCGGGCTAGGGAAAAAAAGTAATTTTGGCCACCCTTTCCTCTGACTCGCCCCCAAACCGTTTGGAATTTTCTTTTTCCCAAGGAGGGTTGACCCCCAAAGGGTAAAAAGCCTTCACTGGACCAAACCCTTTAAATTAACAACAAGAACACATCCCTCACCGGAAAAATGTGACGAACCACAATCAGCCTTTTTTGGTTTTCTTTGTAGAGGGGCTGCCCTGCTAAGCCCCAAGGGCATGGCAAGGGTTAAAGAACATCGTACCACCTTTTAAGAAGAACTTGCACGGGCAACCTCCGGCATATGGGATTTAAAAAGTGGGCCATTGTTTAAATGGGATGGAAAAAAAACCGAAAACTAGCATCATGTGGGTTTGGGCCCAAAACCCTGTGGCCCCTTCAAAGATAAAAAATTTTTTTATCTGCCTGATGAGCTCTTTCCACCTCAAAAAATCGACAGAGGGAAAAAACCTCAAACTATAGTCAAGAAAAGCGGACCTCTTGCCGAACATTTTTGCTACCAAAATGAAAGGGTTCCTGATCCACAAGGGCCCCTCCTTGGCTACTGCAAGAACTTAAAAAACTGCCCCAGTGGGGGACAATAAGGCAAAGGGTGCTTTTTCCTTTTTTAAATTTGACCAAAAAATGCGGGGCCTCAGACAATTTACCCAAGTTTGGCAGAGTTGAAACCCAAAAAAACTAGCACACCAAAAACCCTCGCATTTTTTCAGCACTGCCTATACATGTAAAGGGCCCATTCTCTTGGAAAAAAGCTAATGAGCCCTTTTCCCAAAAAAAGAAAAGAAAAATAAAGCACTAAAACCCAATTTCCCTATTTCCCAACCCCCTGCAAATTTTTTAAAATACAAAAATCCAAGCCCAAAATCCCGAAGTTTTTGATTCCCACAACACCCCTTTGTGACCGAAATTTTGGGCTTCAAAATTACTCGCTCTTATCGGGTTGTTAAACCTCCCCCACTAAGGCCCCAACACGGGGAAGAATCCAAAGTCAACTGTGTGGTAGAACGGGACAACGGTGTTTTCACCGGGTGTGGCACCAGGGCCTCTTACAAAACTGCAAGCTCTGGGAACTGCAGGCTCTACGCTATGTCCCCTCGGGCCCTCAAACCTTCCCGGTAGATCCAAAGGGGTTTACTTTTTCCAAGGGAAGGGAAAATCAAAAAGACATCCTAGGGGGGCAGGGTTTTTCCCAAAAGGGAAATGGGGAAGGGACCATTTTTAATGGAATGCACTTAAAATGACCTTCTTCATCTCATCCCAAAATCCATCTATACAACGACGAACACTGCCCATTCACTTATCCAAGAGAAGAAATCCACTGCCAAACTACAAAAAATTACCAGCTAAGAGCTAAATCACTTGGAAAAAGATGGCAATAACTTTGAAACCTGAGAAAACCCAAATGATGCTCTTTTACCATAAAGGTAAGGGCCTGCATAAAGGGATAAGGGGAGGTGTTGGCACCAGGGAAAAAATTGATATCCTTGGGGAAAATTTTACTCCAAACTGACCATGAAACCCCCTTTCTGTAAATTTTTGCAACAAGGCAGCCACGAATTTTAAACAGCACTAAAACCGTATCTCGCTTCGCTTACAGTTTCCCAAATTTCGAAGGGGCACAAGTACGCTCACCCCTTTATAGCTCCACTTTCGGTTTTCCCTGCCCCCCCCCCTTTCCCAAACAATACGTTTTGCCAAGTAGAAAACAAAAGCAAGACGCCCTCATCTCTCGCCGGGACAAACCCCGGGATAATCTGTCATTTCACAACCCCTTCAAACGGGAGGGATGGGGGGCCTACGTTATTACAAGCCAATATTGTCAAAAACCACATTTGGGACCCCACTTCAAACCCGGGCGTGAAACAAGTTTTTATGTCACAAAGGGCCCCCAAAAAACCCAGCAACTTCATTCTGGCCTGGTTCCCTTTCCCTCCAAACATCACCCCTTCCCTTAGAAAAATATAAACCCAGGAAAACTCGAAAAGGAAACATTCGACGGGCATTAAAAAGAAAAGGGAACAAATAAAATTGATTAAAAATAAAAAGGGCGGGCCCACAATGGCTCCAACTTCATCCGGTTTCCCTACTTGTTTTTTCTCATAACAAAAAAAATTTGTTTTCAAATGACTGATCCCGGAAACAGCTTTAACTTGTCAAGAATTTTGGGAAACCCTTTAAAACCTTAAAAATTTGCAAAAAAGCTGGGGGAACCAAACCCTTTATAAAACCCCTTTGTGTAAAAAAACAAAAAAAGATAAGAAAGGGAAAAGAGAGGAGAGAGGGGGGAAAGAATGAGAGAAGATGGGAAGAGAGGAAGAAGGAAGAGAGGAAAAAGGGGGAAAAAAGGAGGAAGAGGGGGGAAAGAGATGAAGAAGGAAAAGGGGGAAAAGGGGAGGGGAAAAGAAGATGAAGAAGGGAAGAAAAGGGGGAACCATGAAGCAGATAAAAGGGAACAATGATCAAACTAAAAAAAAACCTTTTACTGACCTCATCACTGAAGGTCACATTCTCTTATTTTTTCTTCTCTTTTTTTCACCCTTTTCTCTTCTTCCTTCCCCTTTTCCCCATTTTAAAAAATTTCCCCTAATTTTTTTCTGCTTTTTATTTTTTGCCCCTTTCCCCCTCCAGGGCACAAAAGTAAGCTTTTTTCAGGTTTTCAAGCGTTTTCCCTTTATGTTGGGGGAAACACTGTGACGAAAGGGCAGTTTTGGGTCACAGTTAAATATGACTTCACCTTAATCCTTTAAAAAGGTTTTTAGGGGTTTCCCAATTTTTTTTCTTTTGCAACCCCCCCCACCACAACTACCCCCACCACCACAACTACCACCACCACCAAAAACCACCCCCCCCCACCACAACTACCCCCCCCCCCACCCCCCAACAAATCCCCCCACCACCAAAACTACCCCCCAAACCCCCCACAACTAAACCCCCCCCCAACCCCAACCCACCCCCACCACCACCCCTACCACCCACCTCCACCCCCCAAACTCCAAACCCCCCCCACCCAACTACCCCCACCACCAAAAACTAAACCCCCCCCACCAAAACTACCCCCCCCCACCACAACAACCCCCACCAAACCAAAAACTACCCCCCCCCCACCACCAAAAAATACCCCCCCCCCCACCCCCCCAAAACCCCAACTACCCCCACCACCACAAAATACCCCCACCACCACAACTACCCCCACCAAACCCCATCTACCAACCCCCCACCACAACACCCCCACCACCAAAAAACTCCCCCACCACCCCAACTACCCCCCCCCAAACCCCAAACTAACCCCCCCCCACCACAACTAAACCCCCCCCACCACAAACCCCCACCACCCCCCACCCACCAAAAACTACCCCCCCAAAACAACCCAACCCCCCACCACCAAAAACTACCCCCCTCCCCCCAACCCAAATACCACCACCACCACCCAAAAACCCCCACCACCACAACTAACCCCCCACCACCAAACTACCCCCACCACCACAACTAACCAAACCCCCACCAAACTACCCCCACCACCACAACTACCCCCCCAAACCCCCACAAATACCCCCACCACCCCCAACTAAACCCCCAACCACCAACCCCAAAACTACCCCCACCACCAAACTAACCCCAACCACCCACCCCCCAAATACCCCCCCACCACCCACAACTACCCCCCCCTACCACAACTAAACCACCCCCCACCCCCAAAACCCAACCCCCCCAACCCCCAACTACCAAACCGGCCCCCCACAAACCCCCCACCCCAAAATACCACCACCACAAAACTACACCCCCCCCCCAAACCCCAACTACCCCCACCAAACCCCCAACTACCAAAAAAACCCCAAAACTACCCCCACCACCACAACTACCCCCCACCATCACAAATACCCCCCCACCAAAACTAAACCACCCCAACCACCACAACTACCCCCCCCCCACCACAACTAACCCCCCCCCCACCCACAACTCCCCCACCACCCCAACTAACCCCCCCACCACAACTACCACAAACCCTCACAACTACCCCCACCACCCAAAATACCACCAAACCCCCAACTACCCCCACCACCAAAAACTAACCCCCCCAAAAACCAACCCAAAACCCCCACCACCACAACTAACCACCACCAAAACCCCCTACCCCCCCACCACAAATACCACCACCATCCCCAAATAAACCCCCACCACAAAAACTAAACCCCCCCCACCCACCCCAACTACCACCCCAAAACCCCCACAAACCCCCAAACCCCCACCACCAAACCCACCCACCCCCCCACCAAAATAAAAAACCACCACCACAACTTTCCCCCACCAACCCCCCCCTAAACCCCCCCATCCAACCCCCAAATACCCACCATCCCCCCACAACTAAACCCCCAAAACCCCCACCCCAAAATACCACCCTACCACAAAACCACCAACCCCCCACAACCACCACCACCCCACCACCACAACTACCAGGGGCCAAACCCCCAAACCCCCAAAACCACCACCCCACCACCCAACAACTTCCCCCCCCCCACCACCACAACAAACCCCCCCACCAAAACTACCCAAACCCCCACCAACCCCCAAAACCAAAAAAACCCCCCCACCATAAAACCCCCCCTACCACCCCCCACCACCAAAACCCCCCAACCCCCACCCAAATAAAACCCCAACTACCACCACCCCCACCACAACACCACCACCCCCCCACCAAAAAACCATACCACCAACAACCACTTCCCCACCACCACAAAACCCCAACCACCACAACAACTACCACCACCACACCTACCACCGCAACCACCAAGCCAACACACCACCACCACAACCACCATCACCACAACCACCACCACCACAACCCCACCACAACTACCACCCCACCACAACCCCAACTACCACCACCACCACAACCACCATCACCAAAGCTACCACTGCAGCCACAACCACCTCCACAAACTACCACCACCACCACCACAACCACCACCACCACAACTACCACCTCCACAATTACCACCACCACAACCCCAACTACCACCACCACCACAACCACCACCACCAAAGCTACCACACAACCACAACCACCTCCACAACTACCACCACCACCACACCTACCACCACAACCACCACCACCACAACCACCACGACAACCACCACCATAACTGCTACCCACAACCACCACAATCACCACCACAACAACTAACCACCACCACAACTACCACCACTACAACAACCACCACCACTGCAACTACCATCAGCACCACAACCATTACCACCACAACCCCCACCACAACTACCACCACCACAACCACCACCACCACAACTACCACCACCACAACCACCACCACAACTACCACCACCACCACAACCCCCATCACCACCAACAACAACAACAGAAACAAATATAATAATAATGAAAGATAAGTCACATGCAAGAGTTGGGTATGTGTATTGATGAAAGGTATCGCCTGCACAGTAGGCTTCTCAGTCAAATACAAAGGAGGTAGTAGTAATGAAATAAAAATAAATGTAATCAACCTTGAGAAAAAGTATATGAGTGGTCAGTCCCCAGCCGAGAAGAGTTTAACTTGACGGTCGGAAAGATAAAAAGGTTACTAGGACGGAGTCTTAATTACTGG